>PVJI01006270.1:0-87907 GCA_004026765.1 Micronycteris hirsuta | reverse complement strand
GGTGGCTATGGAGTGCAGAGTTGGGGTGGTGGGAGAGAGCTGATGGGGTAGACGGATATTCAGGGAAGGCGAGGCATGAAAAACTGCTGGGCAGCAAAGAAGTCCCTTCCAGCCGGAATGTGTGTTTTGTTGGGGTTTTTTAAAGATTTTATTTATTTATTTTTAGAGAGGAGAAGGGAGGGAGAAAGAGCAATGTATGTTTGCCTCTCACATGGCCCTCACTGGGGACTTGGCCCACAATCTAGGCATGTGCCCTGGCTGGGAATCCAACGGCGACCCTTTGGTTCCCAGCCTGCGCTCAATCCACTGAGCTACACCTGCCAGGGATAATGGGTGGTTTTAAACACACGTGGAATGGTTGGAGTGGATGTGGGCGTCCTCTACCAGCCCTCGGCAGGGAGCATCCACGTGGAAGCACCCACGTGGAAGCACTTCCCCGACTTCTGAGGACCTTGCTGATAGCCAACAGCTGTGTGGGTTGGCCCCCGTCCCCTGAGGCCCACCCACGGCCCTTCCTGTCATTACTAACTTCTGTCCTAGGTCCAGGTTCCTGGTACAGGCGGAAGGACCACCTTTCTCTTTTCTTCCATGGGGACTCAGTTCCATGGACAGAAGCAGGCTAAGTCAGGGCCTACGGAAACCGGGGCAGGCACAGCACCAGGCCTCTGCGGGCCAGGAATGTAGCTGGGCTGGGGCAGCCGCTGCAAGGAGCAGGTGGGGCTGGTTGGCGCCTGCGCGTACAGGGAATGGTTCTAAAGTCCTCCGGAAGTGGGGTAATGAGGTGGGAAGACAGAGACAGGACCAAGGAGGATTGGCGGTTGGGGTCCCAGGGCTCTGGGCTTTTGGAGGTTCACCTACTGGTACATGTTGCAGTACAGGAACCGCATTAGTGTCCTTGGCGCATCCGCCTCTGCAGGGCCTCAGCTGCCAGAAAGTGGGCGTTGGGCCAGGGCCACTCACGCTCCTGGTGCGGCAGTGGCGTAGAGGCCTGCTAGGCCCATCACCGCACGCTGTCTTTGCTCACACAGAGGTCCAGAATGAGCTGCTCAAATGCATCAGGGAGGTTCATTTTCTTGCTACTGTTGCCCTGTGCCAGGTTCAGCTCTGACTCCTTGGTCGAAGAAACTGCCGGGCTTCTTGATCCCTCATCTTGGTCCACACGCCCTTGCCATGCTGCACGTGAATCGCCAGCTATGTCCTGGACCTGCAGGCGCAGCTCAGTCTAGCGATCATCCAGGGTTTTGTTGCAGTGTGGAATGAAAGGCAGCTCGTTACAAACGGATGGAGGTGGCAGTGGTGGACCCACGATGCTGAGTGGAGACGTCGTCCAGGTACCACTGTTCCATAGCAAAGTCCTCTCTGTTGGGATTTCCCAAGCACAGGCCCAGGACAGTATTGTTCTCCTGCACCTTTGAGATGAATTTTAACACCTTGACCTTATTGTGACTGTCGTTTGAGTCGGTGGAAGGAGGCTTCTCTGTGGCTACCAGACACAGCATCTACAGGAGGCGGTTCTGCATCATGTGTAGGATGACCCCCAAATCATTGAAGTAGCCTCCGCAGCTGAGTACCAAAGGGCTCCTTGAAGGTAAGGATGATATTGACGATATTGTCCTGGTTCCAAAGGACCAGGCGGGGTCAAAGATCCTGGTGGTAGAGCTCGGCACTGTGAGGTTCTGGACCATTTTCTTGCACAGGTTGTGGTGGACGCGGTAGATCTAATCCTGGCAGAATAGGGAGGTGATGTGGGTGGACAGCTTGTTGGACCTCTTTAGGTTCTTCCTGAAGGGCTACTTCCTGATGACGGCATTCCAGCCTGTCTGACTCATGGAGGTCTCCTAGGTGTTCTTGGCGACAGCCTCATGAATGGTGCAGTGCAAAGCCGGGTAGAAGGTTGGCCTGTGGTTCTTGGTGGAAGGTGGAGGCCGCAGTCTACTGGCCAGCCGTGTAGGATTTGGGGGCAAGGAACTCCTCCAGCTCTGGCTTCCTCTTCTGGGAATTCACACGTATCTAGATTTTTCCTTGTAAAGCTGGAAGCAATGTTCATTCATTTTTTCTTTGTACCAATGAACTGAAACCAAAAGTCTTATGTTTTTATTGAAAAGATTTTTAGGTAGCAAATGTAGTATAATCAGATTATTACTGAAATTCTCAAGTACTTATGCAAATACTTATAATTATGAAAGTTGGCTTTTGTAATAGTTATGTTTTTTATAGTTTTCAGTTAATATTTGTAATGGAGAGCTTATGCCATTTTTATTCTCTTAATGCCATGGATATTTTGAGCTCAAGATTATTTCTGATACTACCAGCATATCAAATTTAGTGTTAGATTGTGTTTGACATATGAGAGAACATTTGCCTTTAAAAGTCTTGTGGCATCAATCTTAAAAAATGAGAATAAATATGAGGTGATGAAGAGAGAAGTTACAGAAGTGGAATACAGCAATTACCTTTTTACAGGAATGAGAAATTATTGGTAAATACTGAATATATATTAAATGAGTTTATTTGAACAAGAACTCGTAGAAAACTTAGACAATTTTGGGGGCTAGCAGGAAGGCTGTTTTGGACATGAATAATGTGAATAAAATTAAACAAGTTTTAGGTATACTATCAACTTTATCTAGTATTAATTTCTTTTTATTCTAAAATTTTAATGTATCTTAGGCTACGTGATGATTTGTCATATTATTCTAAATGCATTTGATAACTTTTCTAATTTTGGTTTAGCAACAATTTGCCTCATTTACCAGTCATGAGCTGGTATATTACTCAGAGTCAGGAAGCTGTTTTATTTGCTTTTATTTAAAATCCCATAATCTATAATCTAAAATATATTGGAAAATGTATGTCACCAATATTTAATAGTCATTCTAAAATTGTAAGTTGCCATGCTCAGCGTTAATGTGTTAAACGCTTGATGTGACTAGAAGTTACTTTGTATTGTCTCCTTCCCTTTTAATTTTTTATTTTGAAAAATACTAGATGTAATAAATACATGAGGGACAAAATATCTTACAAATTTAAATTTCAGAAAATTTTCTCTCCAATACTTCTATAAACCAAGAAGATACCCCTTTTCCTTAAGAGCCTGGAAGATACTTTTTGTCTGTAATAGACAAAAGCCCTTTCCTACTCTTTTATTGTAATAAGTGTTAAAAGACAAAGATACTGATAAAAAAAGAAATATTTTTGATAAGACAATAAATGTCAACAATCATTTTCCACTAGAGGGTAGAGTATTAATTTGAAAGCGTATCTTGAGTTATGCAGTTAATTTTCTTTGAGTTTTCATAGTGTTTACTACTAGTTTTTAGGAAAAATTATTCTCTTCACCTGCACTTAAATATGTCTTTAACCTAAGAATTAACTACCACAGAAACGTGGTTGAAAATCTGTATCATGCCAAATGATAGTTAATGACTTTGGCATTTTCTACTCACTTCTTACAAATATTTGATGGCAAGAGACCACATGCTGGGGTTCTATGAAGGGGAGACAATGGTTATATGACAGTAAATGTAAGGAAAATCATGTAGGAGTATTTGGAAATATGTAGTAGGCATATACTGCATCTCGGGTGTGCATGGATCTGTAATATGTTGCTGGGAGTGAATTAGTTTGCTAGGGTTGCTGTAAGAAACATCACAGGTCGGGTGCTTAAGCACCAACAATTTATTTTTCACAGCGCTAGAAGCTGGATATCCTAGATCAGGTGTTAGCTGGGTTGGTTTCTACTGAGGTCATGTACTTCTGTAGATGGCCATCTTTTCCTTGTCTTCATATGTTCTCCCTGTGTCTTTGTGTCCTAATCTCTTATAATGACACTAGTCATAATGGACTAGTGTCCACCATAATGATCTCATTCTAACTTAATCACCTCTTTAAAGACCCTCTCTCCAAATACAGTCACATTCTTGGGTTCTAGGGTTTTGTGACTCCAACATAGAAAATTGGGGGAGATGTGTTTCATCCCATAACAAGGAGACATGTGGGTATCTAGAAAATGTGTATAGATCTGTTACTGTTTTAGAATGATTATTACAAAGTAAATAACGTTTCTTTGTAGGACATATGGGTGTGGTATAATATTTAGTTTCCAAACATAAAGTTGTGCTAAAAAATACATTATTTCTTTACACAGACATTTCTACTCTGACTGCCAGATAATTTTGTTCAGAAAAATAGGTCTGAGAATGAAAATTAATCCGTATCACTGGCAAGAAAGCCTGTTTTCTGGATTAGACCATGCACGCTTTTCAAATGTGGCAGCACAGGTCGTCTCCCATCCTGTGCACGTCAGACGCAGTGCGAAGTCCGGCATTTCAGTCTTCTCACTTAGCATGTGGTGGAAACGGCCTCGCTTAATAGTAGGTTTAGAGCAATCCATGTAGTGAAAAGAATGAGTCCAGTGGCTTTACTTGGTAGTTGTGGAACGGTAGATCATACATTAACTTCTCAAAGCCTTAGTTTAATTACCCCTAAATTGGGAATAATTTCATCACCCTTGCAGGGATCTAGTTATGATTTCTCAGCCTCAGCACTGTTGTAGTCCCCCCGCCCCCGTAACTCACAGGGGATACGGTCCAAGAGCCCTAATGGATGCCTGCTACTGCAGATAGTACTGCACCCTAAATATAAGTTTTTTCATATACGCATGATACAGTTTAAATTATAAATTAGACATCATAAAAGGTTAACAACAATAATAAAAGAGAACAGTCATAATATAATGGGTAGGCAAAAGTAGGTTTAAAGTGGTTCATATTGAAAAGACATGCAGGTTGTGATTATTACAATAGATTTATTAACCCAGGAGAATGTCACAATGGCACAGTGCATAATACAAATTAATGCCATAATTAGTAAATCATAATACAAGGATAAACTGTGTTTTACATATTCACAATTATAAACCTACTTTTGCCCACCCCTGTATTGCAATAAAAGTTATGTGAATTAGGTCTCTCTCTCTCTCAAAATATCTTATTGTACTGTATTCACCTTTTCTCTTAAAGAAACTCTTTATGGTTTCTCTTTGGCATAGCCAATTGCCAGCATTACTACTCTTGTGCTTTGAGCCATTATTAAGTAAATAAGAATGACTTGAATACAAGCACCGTGGTGTCATAGCAGCTGATATGAGAACTGAGATGGCTCCTGAATGACCTATGCGAGAGGAGCATACACAGTAGGGGTATGCTGGACAAAGGGATGATCATAGAGTGGGCAGAATGGACCAGAATGTTGAGATTTCATCATGCTACTCAGAAAAGGCATCCGACTGAAGACTTATGAATTGTTTATTTCTGGAATTTTCTACTTAATATTTTCACACTGCATTTGACCATGGTAACGGCAACTGTGGAAAGTAAAATCACAGATAAGGGGAGACTACTGTGCTGACATCCGGGACAGAAAGGGACTGTCCTTTGCTTCGTATGATGCAAATGAGGGTTGGAAGCAGCAACGAGTCCAGCTTTAACAGTGGTTTATCCCGAAGGAGAAGTGGCTCTCACTTCTTGGTCTGATGCAGACAAGCAGGGAGTCTGTTTTCTGACATTAGAGCTACCCAGGCCGTGAGGAAGACGGCAATACATTTCTCAATTTCCAGCTCAGTCCTGCTGTGTTTATAATTATTGTAATTACTAGAAACTCCTTACACTTTCTGAAAGGATCCTTAATTAGAACTTTAGCTTTTGATTATGTGGTGAGTTATGTCTTTTAATATTTTCTTCATGATTTTACTGAGAAGGTGGCATAGCCTCCTGAGCATGTATTGGTTTCTGGTTTAGAGATGTATGTGGTGCTTAGTAACAAGGTGTGGCTCCAAACCTGAACTAGATCCTAAATGGTAAATAGAAGATAAAGGTAAGTGCTGGAAAGAGTATGCCAGGATGAGGAAAAAATATGTGCAACACCAATGGATATTTTAAGAAAATATTCTATCTCCTAATTAGTGTCCCTTGCTGACTAGATGTATCTTTGTATGCCTATTAAAATCCCCTTTATGAGAAAAACATAAATAAGCAAATAAAATGGAATTTTACTATATACATTTTATTGATTAAACTAATAATAATTATATTTTACTTTATTTGTATTTTGGCACATTTTCCTATAGAATATTAAAAAATTGTTGTCAGTTAATATTGTATATAAAATATATGCTACTTGAAAAAATAGGCAATAAAAATGAAACCATATAATACTATTACTGATATATGATGTTTTGTTTTTTATGGGTTAAATATGTTTTTATATACTCATTTGGGAACCTGAGCACTACAATGTGTTTTTAGGGAGAAGAGATTAGGGTTTTCTTTCTTAACCTACTAACAGAAGCTTGTTTCCTTGTGACAGACTCAATAGTATAAGAAAATAAAAATGTCTTTGCTGTTGTCATGATGGTTTTGAGATGAGAAAACTGTGCCTAAGTGGTTCTTAACCTGAAATGGTGCATTTCTATGTCCGTTATGCATTTCTCAGAGACATGCATGTAGATTGTATAAAAGTGTGTTATTTTGTTTAAAGATGAATGAAAAGCAAACATAAGAATGCGATGGGATGCATCTTGATCATGATTTCCTCTGAAATGATTTTCTAGGAGTAGATAAACAGTCGAAACATTGTGCCCGACTTCAACATCCTGTTGAAGCCAGCAGTCCACATGAAGGTCTTTGTCCATAAGCACAGCCATGTACTAAGAGGGTCATTGCTACCATGCGGACTGTGCTCACCACCCATCTCTCCCTGCTGAAAGTCCTACGAGCTAATGTTACATCCTCATGTTGCAGGATATTGAGAATGTGATGCAGGGAGGATAATGGGTGGGCCTGATGGCTGTGAATCTGGGACCCTCTCAGTGGGGATCTGGTGTCTACTCCTGCAGCCACTGTGGGGCCTTGTGAATCTGGGACCCGCTCAGTGGGGATCCGGTGTCCTCTCCTGTAACCGCTGTGGTGCATTGCCTTCGTTAGTATGATGTGGAGCTTCCGAAGGGCCTCTCTGTTTTCAGCCCTCTATTAGTGAAACAAAACTATCTTTCCAGGATGTTTGTTATTTTCAGCTTACACTCTATTCTATTTTAGAGGACAATGAATTTACATTAAAAGTTTATACGTTTTTAATGATTATTTTAGGCTTCAGAGGCCTTAGGGAATTCACAGATATGTATTTTCTGCATGGTGACAGAGTTTTAAAATAAATATTATAAGGTGCAAATAGAGCCTAACATTTTTCACCTGGAGAGTTTCAGGCTTAGAACATAAAATCTGAATCAAGTTTCAATTTATTGATTTTTCATTTTTTCTTAAATTAACAGTTAAGAAATAACTAATGCTTGTTAATTTGCTAGGTCTTTTTAAAATTTTCTTCAGTGATTAAGAAATACTTGGCCAGAGTGCTCTAGGTTATATATCTCATAATCTCCTGACAATTGGATCACAGATGGAATGTTCTTTGCTAAATGTCTTATTTAACAAAAATACTCTATTTCCCTGTTCTTGCTTTTTAAGACATGTTTTTCCAGGACAGGTAATAAGCTTCTTGTGATTATCTTTGTAGTTGGTAAGAGATTATTCAGAGAAGAAAATGTTAAGTGAATTTGAGAGACCTAATTGCTAACGCTGGCTTTCTTTGAGTTCCACACACCTGACCTTCTGATGCCTGCATGTGTGCAGACGGCGGTGCAGCGCCTCTGCTGGTGACTCCGTGACGTCTTACATTGATTCCCCAAATGGACGGTGAAATACTGTGGTCTGAAAAAAGAAAACAAACAAATTTTATTTATCCCTTCCTGTTACTTCTTTAAAATCAACTCATTATGTAACTACTAGGTGCAAGATACCATGCTAAACAGACAAAATTCATCTTTGTTAATTATGTGTATTCAAAAGTTTAGTACAAGGCAAAGTGATATATGTACAGGAAGTTCAAAGAGTGTGGGCATTTAATAGGAAAATGATAAAAGATCATAATTCAAGGAAGTTATAGCATGTCAAATGGGGATTGAAAAGCAGGTATGATTTGTACCAATCCATTTCATTAACACAAAATATTTACCACATCCGAGCACTTCTCTGAGACTTAAGGAAAATGCTGTACAAGGCATAGCAGAGTATTTATCTAAAGCAATTGCCAACTTACTGGCAGGAAAAGCTATGAACAGAAAAATGCAGTGTGTTGGTTTCTGAGTTAGAGAAGTAAGTAGTGAGCTAGCATAATGCCGAGGTACCAAACATTTATTAGAACCGGAAGAATGCATAGAAGTTAAAGCTAAGAAGGGACAAAGAATGAGAGATTATATGCACTATGTGAAGGAGAACAATATATATTCAGCCAACTGAACTAACATGCATATTATTTCAGGACATAAAGTGTTAGACGTGAGTGGGCGGACATGAGGCTGGTAAGGCAGAGTATAAATAATGGTGTCAAAAATGCCAAGGGGTGTGCATTTCCTTCTAAATTGACTCTGACAACTAAAGGGTGACATGATTAAAATTGTACTTTAGCAAAATCACTGACTAAACAGGCTGAAATAAATGAGAGGACAAAGTCAGTTTTGATTATTCAGTTCTTAAAGAAAGTGATCAGGAATTAGAATGGTATTAGGTTCCTCAGAATTCTATAGAAATACTAGAATTATAAAAGAAAATTCTTTTCAATCTACTATTATATAGCAAGGTAAAATTTCAGTTGTGCGTTAGGTGGAACATGTTTTTCAAGAGTGAAATATCTCAAAAATTACTCTTCGTATATTAGGAAGCTACCATAGGATGTGATCCCCAAAATGAGGGATTAAACAGGAAGGAATGGAGGGAGGGAAGAAGGAAAAGGAGAAAAGGGAAAAGAGAAGAAAGACTTAGGATCTAGGAAAAGGGATATGCAATGAAAGAGAGAAACAGATTCCTATTGGTAAAGTGAAGAGAATGTCCAAACAGAAGGGCAGCTTATACAATTAGAATAAGAAGGTAAGGGCTCCTCAAGAGATTGCTCTAAAGAGGAAAAAAGAAAAGGATCAATTACCTCCTGTGCCTGACCATATTAGGAGAGTCCTGTAGCAATATTTTCATGTTGTCATATTAATTTTTGTTGGGAAATTAAGAAAAAAAACTATGTTAAAAAGTAAGGCTACTAGTAACTTCAGGATAAAGATAATGTGAAGGAGGGAAATGTTAATCATATTGTACCATACAGGTTAGCATTTGACAATGTTTACTAGAAAATTATATAAATAATGAATATTGATTTAATGATGAATTTTAGAAGAGAAGGATCCTATGTTTTGGGAAAAAGGCAATTATATAAAAGAGCTAAATTTTCTTCTTTTGTATTTGGAAGATATTTTATACTATCGCATATTAGAAAACCAAGTAGTATTTATTACGTAGCAGTAAGAATTAAGTAAGAGGAGAAATACCTAAAGAAGGCAAGGTGGTTGTGACTAGGGCTGTGAACTTTGCAGGTGTAAAGGGTGGAGTAAGGTATTGTTAATTTAAAAAAAAATTATGTCATTTAGAACTGTTTGGCTTTTTGAACTATGTATTACAATGACAAAAAATGAAAAGTAAACAAATTTAAAAATAAAGGATTTATAGGCATAAGTGATAACTAACATTCTGAAAAAAATAATAGCAAAGGATCAGAAATAGAGGAAAATAACTTTAAATGATACAAGTTATTTAATTTTTAAAGGCTTGGAATATCTGAGCATATTTGGAGGCAGAGGAAAAGGAAACAATGGTGTTGGAAATGTTAAGAGAGAAAATACTTAATTGAATAAGTCTTCTGGAAAGCAGCTTTAGACTAGAATATGCATATGCATCCTTTTAATCATAGTGTTCTTTGCTTCCTTCAACTATTGTTTAATAACAGTAAAGAAAAATCTGCTACCTGGTTTTTATCCCATTCCACTTATTTGTAGATTATGAAGCTTAAGCATGCTATTGGCTTTAAATGAAGTTCTAGGTCTGTATCTAGCAGAAGAAAGTTACTGTTGAGGTGAAAATAGTTTTATAAGAGAGAGGAGCATCCTTTGATGTGTGTAAGGACATGTAGGGAGATAAATCTGAATGCAGAGTATAGGGTGACAATCAAAGAGAAAATTAGTTCAAAGAGATTGTTCTGACTCCCGGGGAGAAGGTTCTCACTGAAATGACTGAGTAGAGATTTGGAGAAGCTAAGGGTACAGATAATGCCTGCATATTATAGGAGAAAGATAACAGATTGCAGGAGAAAAGAGAACTTATCCAAAGGAAAATTAATGCTATATTTTTCCCTTCTTAGATCTTTGGTGCTCCTGAAAAGCCTTCATATGTTGGTTATAACAAAGGAGTTTCTCATGAGGATCAGCTTTTCAGTTTTCCTCTAACAGGGGTGTCCAACCTGCATCCCGTGGGCTGCATGCAGCCCAAGACGGCTGTGAATGCGGCCCAACACAAAATCATAAAACATTTAGCGGTTTAAACTGGCTTAAAACATTAAGGGGATTTTTTTGTGTGATTATGTGTCACACTATATTTAATGTGTGGCCCAAGACAATTCTTCTTCTTCCAGTGCGGTGCAGAGACACCAAAAGGTTGGACACCCTTGCAGAAGTTCTTCATGTTGTGAAATGCAGAAAGGTCGAATGTTGCATTCCCTTTTCATCATCAGCCTTCCTTGAGGAGACGATCTTTTGCCCTCTTTTTTCTCCAGGTGCACTAAGAGAGTCTACCTTTTCCTATCTGGTGATTCCCTTATGTGAAAATAAAACTGACTCTCCCCAACATCACTCTAAGAAAATGACTATATTTGTGTGTCAAGATAAATCTCATTTATTTTCTTCAGCAACTTCAATGTGGATTTCTCTATTAGCTATTTTTCAAAATCTCACACTTTGCATATAAATGGACAAAAATTTCATTACTTTCTGTTACCTATTATTAATTTAGAATTTGGCCTGTTTTCTTTCAGAATATTTCTGTTGGATAAACAAGAGCAGATTCATCTGCTTGCATGTTTTTCTAGGGTGCAGGAAAATGACTGGCAAAACACAGGTTTGTTGACACAGAGCTGGATTCCCATCCTGGCCTTTCCATTTATTAAATGTGGCCTCAGGGATGTCATTTATTTTCTGTGGGGATATAATATTACCTGTCCTAAAGGAGTATTGTGAAGACTGTGTTCTACCTGAAGGCTGGTGTGGAGGTCCATTTATTTTGTTTTGTTTTGTTTTTCCTGCACCTAACATAAGACCTCACACCTACTAGGTAATTCAACAAACGGCTTTTCCTTTTAACTGATTGATCATACCTGTGATGTATAAGTGTGGCATTTGGCAGAGGTTGGAGGTTCCATAAGAAGTATGCCTTCCTTTCCCTCTAGAATTGTCTTCTACGAAAAGCATACTGGCTAGGTTATTTAATTTTTATTTCTTTTTAAGAAATGGGCCCGGCTGGTGTAGCTCAGTGGATTGAGTGTGGGCTGGGAACCAGAGGGTCCCAGTTCAATTCCCAGTTGGGGCACATGCCTGGGTTGCAGGCCAGGTCCCCAGTGAGGGCCATGTGAGAGGCAACCATACATTGCTGTTTCTCTCCCTCTCTTTCTCCCTCCCTTCCCCTCTCTCTGAAAATAAATAAATAAAATCTTTAAAAAAAATGGATTGTCCCCTTGTGGACTAGGCCAACAAACTTTTGAGATTATATTTCTTCTATGAAAGAGTAAAAAAGTGATTTTAAAGTGCTATCTTACATTCTGCTTATAAAGTGGAGACTGTCTTAATTATGAATAAATAACCAGAGGTATGTTCTTTTCTCTTGACCTTTTATATTATTTACATATAAGAGCATATCGCACTGAACAGCGGTTCGTTGTCATGCTTTTGAAGTTCTACAAAAGGAAACAAAAATTTCTTCCCAAATCCAGACTAATGCCAATGCAAAAGAACTAGAGAGCAAGATTGAAGGAGGAGGCTTTTGAAAACTTGGGAAATCTCAAACCCAGGGGCCTTTGGTGGCTGGAGTGCTGTAACCATGCAGTGTGATGCACCAGGCTGGAAGCAAGTAGTGGATAAGGAGCATAGTGGAGAATATGGCACCTCTGTGAGTTTAGGATAGGGTTGTCTGAGAAGGCAGATAAAGAGAATAGCAAAAAGATGAAAAATATGGATACAGCTTATTTTAAGATCTTGAATACTTGCCTTGTGCCAAGTACTATGCTGATTATTAGACAAAATAGGCAGTCCTCATTTCAGTGAGCTCACATCTAGTGAGGGGAGAGAGGAATAGGGAGAATGCATTAGAGTAAATGCTTCTATAGGAAATATTGCTAAAAGTTCTATATGTGGAAATCACTAGTTTTAAAGTATAAAATGGGATTTTACTGGTTTATATGAATCCTGGAAGAAGAGAGAACACTTGCTGCTTTACAGGGGTTTCCAAAGAAAAAGTAAGATGTATAAGCAGTACGCAGATGACATCTAACCCTATCTGCCATGCCAGGGAGTTTGGATTTTAATTTATTGAAAATGAGATCATGAACACTTTATTATTTCTCCTTTTCTTGTACAACTAACACTCTGGCAAAGGGTGGTATATGGATTTGAAGGAGGTAAAAATGAAGCCATAAAGATAAATTACTCAGGTTTAATATTATTAATTCTTTTGTTCAACAGTTATTGATTGCTTATGATGTGTCAGGCACAAACTGATACACACACACACACATATACTCTCTCTCTCTCTCTCACACACACACACACACGGACTTTCATAAAAGCAGTTACAGTGATCACAGGGTTACTATTTTTTTTAAATTTTATTTTGATTTTTTTAGAGAGACAGGGAGGGAGGGAGAAAGAGAGGGAGAGAAACATCAGTGTCAGAAACAACAGTCCCCATCATTGCCTTCCTTAAGCACCTGACTGGGGACTGAACCTGCAACCCTGCAACCCAGGCGTGGATTCCTCGGATGATTCCCAACCAAATGAGCCACACCGGTTGGGGCAAGGTTACTGACTATTTAGAAGGTAGAATTAACAAGACTCTGTCATCCTTTGTAAATGAGGCTTATAGGAGGAAGATCAAATTTTCAGAGTTTTGCGGCTGGGCCAGTTAGGATAGTGGTAGTGGTCATAGTGAAATCTAGAAGTCAGCATCTGAAATCTTAGATTAATTCAAAAGAGGAAACTGGTATAGTATCATTACTAGTAGGCAAGCCAAGATAGACAGGCAGGGGCGACAACCAGGAAATTAAGCCAGAAGAATATATGGAATTACTCCTAATTCCATAGTTCTCAGTCCTAGTTCTCGGTCTGAAATCAGTCCTAATAGATCCAGCTGAGCTGAGTGTAATTAATAGTAGTGAAGTCTTGTTGTACAGTAAGAGAAGTACTTTGATACTCAGCCTAAGAGTGAGGAACCATTTAGAGATCAGAGCAGAGAGGAAATTAAGGGCATGTTAGTATCCAGGTGCTACAGGACCACTACTTGATGTAACAGCTATTTATGAGCATTATTTCTTGACAGAATGCATGAGAGCCAACATGTGTGCAGGGGTGTAATCTGTGTAGTATGTGTGTGTCTGCGTGCGCATGTGTGATGATTAGAAATCAGACAAAAGGCTAAGGTACCTGCAGTCCTCTTGTCGTTCTTCTAGCAACGGCTATAGTGGTGCACTACTTAGAGCAATGCTCAGAAGATTAAAGAAATGATGGCCATGGCGCCCCTTCGTGCACAACGGACCTGGGTGCCCAGTTGTCTGTAGTTCCATTAAGCTTGTCAGGAGATGCAGGCAAATGTTTCTTTCACTGACCATCTGTCTGTGTTTCCATTGTGTGGAAAATTTGGAAAATGCAGAGGGTGACCCTTTCTTTTTTGACCTCTGAGGCCAGAAGAATTTATTGTTACCTTCTTGAATGAAAAGATTGAAATATTTACAAATACTTTTTTAAATGAAGTAGCCAGATAGATGATAGTAGATAGACAGATAGATTATATCTGTGACCGTTAGTGTTTATGGGGAAGCTTATGGCATGTTTCATTTTCTCTGTCCTCCCTCCTCTTTGTCTGCCTCCCTTCCTCTCTGCCTCCCTAGCTCACTCACTAGATTCCTTCTTTCCTTCCTTTTAATCAAGAAATGCATTTTTCCTATGAGTGAGAATGATATAAGGGCATCAGGGTAAATGAGTTCTGGCCTCAGGGAGTTCTCAGACTTGTGAAAAACTGGCGTGTGAGTACCACGGAAAAGAGGAGATGTCTATTGAATGGGAGTCCCTAGTGGCATGGATGACTGTTTCTAAAGAAATGAGAGCATACTTCAAAAAGAAATTAACTTTTAACCTAGATTCTTTCCAGTGTTTTTTTTTACACTAAGAAGGGAGAGAAATACATGTTAGGCAGTGAACAGCAAGGAAGAGAAATGTGAAAATCTACAATACCTTTGAAAAGGATTTGCTAGTTTTGTGGTGTTGGAACATCAGGTATTAGAATATGACTTAAAAGGATGTTATAGATTATTCCCAGGTTGTGAATGGTCTCATTTACCATGAAAAGTATTTGGAATTCCATGCTGTAAATAATATGAAGCTTACAGACTATTTTATAGAGGAGGAACATAATCCAGTTCTTTGTATATGATTTTATTTTCTATTCATTTTCTGAAACCCGGCATTTAAATTTGATGGAAAATCTACACATGGCTGGGAATGTCCTTCAAGGTGATAAAAGGAAGAGGATTGGCTGGGCAAGAATTTCTTTACTAGGTCAGGGATGGAAGGACAGAGGGTATGAGAGGAATGGTTTGGATATTTGGGAAGATCAATTTGCGTGTTCTTTCAAGAACTCTCAACTGAGTGTCTACTAAGTATCAAGTACACTAAGGATAAAACACTGACTAAGAAATGATACCACTTTATTAACCGAGTAGCCCGAAAGCCTTGATAAATTATATATGCTACCACTAAAGGCCGTTCCTGATTAACTGAGTGCATCTGGTGCCATCACACACTCCATTTTGGCCTCATTTCTAATTCTGTCTATGGCTGCAGACCATGATTTTTAAGCATCTTACTTCAAGTGTATGCCACATGTAACTTCACTTTTTCTACTGAGATTTCTTATATGGTACAAAAACTTTCAGGGGTCCTCTCATTAGACATTCATGACTGGGAGTGAGGATGGTCTAGAATGAGTGGTAGAAGAGGGAGAGGATGAATATCAAAGACAGCCTTAGTACCAGGTGCAGCCAGATTATTTCCCTGACTTTCTATTAGTAATTCTGATCGAGACAGCGGCTCCCATCTCCTGCACGTCCTTTCTGTACAGGTATGTCTCAGTTAATGCCACTGGAGGCATTTCTCAACCAGAAGGCAAAATATCTGGTGCATAAATACTTTTCAAGGTTAATTCTTATGCTAATAATTCTGAGAAGCATTTTATTCTCCTCAGAAGCTCCCCAACAGATGTGAACATGAATTGACTCCTGTGTTGACTTTAATAATCACTGTCAGAGTAGCTTTTTTTAATTTCATTTTCTCTCTTCATGTAGTATCAGGCTCTGCTTTCATATGAATCTCTAAGATACAACAGATACAAAAAGTATAATTTATGCTGGACTCCGAAATGCTGCAAAGGCTACAGAAAATTTTCTAAAAGGGGATTTTTATAAGCAATGTAAGTTAACAGCATCTGCAGTTGCTAGCGTTTCGGTAGCCGGGGCAGACTGCTAGGTGGGCTAATATGTAGGCACCTTCTAACTTAGAATGATTATACTTTCAGTTTCCCTCTACTCTTAATTTTATATCATCAGTCGTTTTCCCTGATAAGCATAATGATTCTATACTTAAACTATTTAATTGATCTTATGGCTTTGGGTTATATAAATGTCAAGATTTTTATCAGACTAGTTGAACTGGAAAAAGTAATTTGTTGCTGAGAAGGTGACATTGACAGTGCCTTTTTCCCCACACTGAATCACTGACAACAACTTTATAGGCAATTTTCCCATATGTAGAAATTCTTTTGGAACTTTTCAAGAAGGGTAGTATCAAAAAATGTCCAGGGTTTTTTTATGATTTCCACATATCTGGATTTTTTGATAA
Source organism: Micronycteris hirsuta (assembly GCA_004026765.1). Taxonomy (NCBI): domain Eukaryota; kingdom Metazoa; phylum Chordata; class Mammalia; order Chiroptera; family Phyllostomidae; genus Micronycteris; species Micronycteris hirsuta. The sequence goes on along the minus strand of PVJI01006270.1, from coordinate 71,820 downwards.
GACTCTGCCATGAAAAGTAAATAAATAAATGAAAATAGTATGGTGAAATTCAGAGTGTAAATACTAAAGCTGCTCAGCAAGTTTTACATTATTGGGTTATATTTATTTTCTTTTTCTCTCTCTGTATATTTAGGGATTAGAGGAAAAATGGAAAATTGATATTTTCATACATTTTCCATTGTTGAAGAAAATAGTAGTACAGACTATGAAAAATGATTTTCATATGGATGATTTTATGGTGATACTTGATAAAATTCTGAGCACTTAATGATGAGCTATAACACAGTGAATTCCATGGAAGACGCATCAAATTGTAAGACAGACCATAAATGGACCATAGTTAGCAGGCAAGGCAATCATTGCAGCCACATTATTTTCATACTGTGCGTATTTCATCATGCTTTTGGAAGCCACATTTAAATTGAACTGTATCACACAGGAAGCCGTTAAAATGACAAAAATTCAGTTTAAAATTTTTTTCCAACTAAGCTTTTTCAAAATACATGTAGGCTAATACTTTAGATTGCATTTGAAATGTAGTCATCATATGAAAGGAGAATTTCATACCAGTGTTAGAGAATAGATTATTTTTAATCTGTAGCCCCTGTCCTCATGTCTATTGAGAATTCCAGATGAATTTATCACACTGTATATTATTTGTAATTTGATACATAAAAGACACCTTAAAATTAACATGGCTAAAATTGAACTTGATTCCCTAAACTACCAGTATTATCGTTGACACCCATGTTAGTAATAGTGCCACTAGCCAGTCTCTTCAAAAAAAGTGACTTACTCTGATTAAATTTCCTCCTCCCACCTCTAATTAAAATTTTTATTATCCAATATTCAGTTATTTGCAAACCTTCATAATGAAAACTCTCAGCAAACTGGGTAAAGAAGCAATATACCTCAACATAACAAAGGCTGTATATGTCAAGACCATAGTTAACATCGTACTCAATGGTGAAAATCTGAAAGCTTTTTTTCCTCTAAAATCAGGAATAAAACAAGGACTCTCACCACTTTTATTCAACCTACTACTGGAAGCTCTAGCCAGAGCAATTAGGCAAGAAGGAGAGGTAAAAGACATCCAAATTGGAAAGAAAAATAAAATTATCTCTGCTTGCAGATGGCATGATATTATATATGGAAAACCCTAAAGATTTGACCAAAAAAAATGTAAGAACTAATAAATGAATTCAGTACAGTTTCAGGATACAGAGTCAATATAAAAATGGTTGCATTTCTGTACACTAATAACCCTCTATCAAAAAGAGAAATTAAAATATTAATTCCATTTATAATATCAAAAATAATAAAATACTTAGGAAGAAATTTAATCAAGGAGGTGAAAGATGTGTACATTAAAAATTATGACACTGATGAATGAAATTGAAGACATAAATAAATATATATTCTGTGCTCATGAATTGAAAAAATATTTTAAAATGGCCATGCTATCGCCCTGACTGGTGTAGCTTAGTGGATTGAGCGTGTTCGATTCCCGGAGTCGAACTGTTCGATTCCCAGTCAAGGCACGTGCCTGGGTTGCAGGCCAGGTCCCCAGTGGGTACCATGATAGACAACCACACATTGTTGTTTCTCTCCCTCTCTTTCTCCCTCCATTCCCTTCTGTCTAAAAATAAATAAATAAATAAAATCTTTAAAATGATCATTCTTTCTAAAGAATTATACAGATTCAGTGCAATTTCTATTAAAGTTACAAAGGCATTTTCTCTTCAAAAGTAGAACAAGCAATCCTAAAATTTGTATGGGACCACAAAAGTTTACAAAATAGCTAAAGCAATCCAGAGAAAGAACAAAGCTGAAGGCATCACACTTAGGACTTCAAAGCATGTTGCAAAGCTATAGTAATCGAACAGTATGTTATTGTTATAAAAACAAACATATATATCAGTGGAACAGAATATATAGCCTAAAATAAACCCATAAATATATGATCAATTACTTTACAACAAAGGAGCTAAGAATATACAATGGGGGAAGGATAATCTCTTCAATAAATTATCTTGGAAAAAAATACCACTGTCTTACATCATACACAAAAATCCAGTCAAAATGGATTAAAGACTTGAATGTAAAAGCTGAAACCATAAAATTCCTAGAAGAAAACATAGTTGGTTAGGTATTTTACATTGTCTTGGAAATTATTGTTTTTTTATTTGACATCAAAAATGAAGACAACAAAAGCAAACATAAATAAATGGGACTACCTCAAACTAAAATGTTTCTGATAGTCAAGGAAGTCGTTAATGAAATGAAAGGGTAACTTATTGAATGGAAGAAAATATTTGCAAACCACATATCTGATAAGGGATTAATATCTAAAATATATAAGGAATTCATACAACTCAGTAATATAAAAATAATCTAATTAAAGAATGGACAGAGGAACAGAATTTTAAAAATCCAAAAAAAAAAACATAGAAATGTCCAACAAGTACATAAAATTGTTCTCATATCTCTAATCATTAGGGAAATGCAAATAAAAACCATAAGACTGCCCAATTATACATTCCCACCAACAGTGTATGAGGGTTCTAATTTGCATACATCCTCACCAACATTTGTTATTGTCTTTTTGTTAATAGCCATCCTATAGGGTGGGACGTGGTATATCCTTCTTGATTTCCTTGGTTTTTCCTGATGACAAATTGAGCACATTTTCACCTGGTTATTATCTTTTGTATATTTTTTGAGGTATATCTATTAATATCTTTTCCCCATTTGAAATTAGGTTTCTTTGTCTTTTTATCTCAAGTTGTAGGAATATTGTTTTATATATTCTGGATAAAAATCTTTAATAAAATATATGACTTGAAATACTTTTTTCTGATTGTGTGGCTCATGTTCTTACTTTCTGAACAGTATTGTTTGCAGCACAGCATTTTTAAATTTTGGTATAGTCCATTTTATCTATTTTACTTTGGTCATTTACGCACTTTTCTTGTTGTGCTTAAGAAGACTTTACCTAAGCCAGGAACACAAAGATTTACTCGTATATTTTCTTTTGAAAGTTTCATAGTCTAACTCTTACATACTGTCCATGGCTTATTTTGAGTTAGTTTCATTGTGTATGGTGAAAGGAAAGGAGCCCCCCTTAATTCTTTGGCACATTGGTATACAGTTGTTCCAGAAACATTTGTTGAAAAGGCTGTTCTTTCTTTATTAGATTTTCCTGACATCCATGTCAAAAATCAGCTGACCAAAATGTATGGGTTTATTTCTAGATTCAAAGCCTCACTCCATTAATTTATATGTTAGTCTGCATGCCAGCATCACACTCTCTGGATGTCTCTTACTCTGCGGTAAGTTCTGAAATTGGGAAACATGAATCCTACAACTTTGTTCTTTTTTCTTAAGGTTGCTTTTGCTGTTGTGGGTCCGTTGCAACTCTGTATGAACTTTCAGATAAACTTGTCATATTTGGGAAGAAAAAGCTATGATTTTTGTAGGCATTTTATTAAATTAGAAGAACTAAGGAGTATTGCCACCTTAACAGTATTAAATCATCCAATTGATGCACATGGGAAGTTCTTCCATTTATTTATATCTTATATTTTCTTTAATTTCTTTCAACAATATTTTATAGTTCTAGTGTACAAATCTTGCAGTGTTAAATTTGTTCTTATTGTTTAATTACTTTGATGATATTCTACATGAAATTGATTTCTCAATTTCATTTTGAAATTTTTTAGTTGTTAATGTGTACAAATAAAATTTATTTTGAATATTTATTTTGAATACTGATCTAAATACAGTGCATGCATATATTATGTAGATTTACAAAGATCCACCTCTGGGTTTTTGATGTGAAGTCTTACATTGTTTTCTCATCTAAGTGACATCCATAGATAAGTGACCGTTATGTATCTTAATCATTTGCACCTATAGATACTGAAAATAAACACTTTAATGTGGAAAATAAATGGTGAAACATTCAGAAAACATGTGATTGAAATATACTGCTTAAATTATAATAGAAAACAGACCATTTAAAAACTATATAAGGAAGCATTCAATTATATACATTATTTACACAATTGGGTAAGCTGGGCTATATTTATTTTTAGTGAAAATTCCAAAATATGTCTTTAGTTGTCTATGTTCTCAATCTTTGTGAGAAAAATTAACCATTTAGCTTCTGTCTCAGCCTGGAGAAGCCCTGCTCCGAAGTATTTAGCCACATTCAAACCTGAGATCCCATATGCTTCCTCCACTGTGAAAACAGTAACATACAATCCAAAACACAAAAACATTGAAGAAAATAATGACTAGAAATCTGATTTTTTTCTTTATTTATTATCTAACATCCTTGCTGCTTGGTAGGACTCATCATGCCTTCTTTGTTAAACATTTGAACTTGTTATGCCTATATTATGAACACAGAACCTATGAGTTCGGAGGAAACTTAAAGACAATTTTCATTCCTTCTTACGTAAGACGAAGGACGTCCCCTTCACTTTATGAAATGGGTAGGCCATATTTAAGATACATGAGAACTCTGTTCAGGGAAATGCCCTGTTCTGACCTAAGCTCTTGCCCTACTCTGCTCAGCCTTGTCCTCTATTCCAGTGCATCCCTTCATTATCCCATCATTAGCCAATTTCTTCCATCTCTCTCAAAATCTCTAGTTGCTCTAAATACTCTATGTCTCTCCCTGCTTCTCTCTTTAATATCTCTTATGTTGAATCTGCCTAAAATCATCTCCAAATTTAATCTGCTCCTCTAGTTACTTATAAATATACTTCCTTCATTTCTCCTTTATGACATTTTCCAATATTGGCAAAAGATTACCAACATTCTTTAAAATGTAAATGCTTTAAAAGTTGTTTTCAGTTTTTTTAAGATTATATTTAAAGCTAATTTATTTTCTTCTCTTACCTTCCATACTTTACTGCCAAAATCAAAATCAAAATAAGACTACTTAAATATAAGAACCACTAAAGAAGAAAAATAAGAAAAGAGTACATTAACATTTAATGAATACCAGTAAAGGAAATTGGACTGCAGTTCATTATTTTCATTATGGTATATTCATTTAAGACTATGTAAAACTGAAGTCAAAGATGTGAAATGATAGTTGATCCAAATCTTATGCTATAAGACCTAACTTTTCATCATCCCTTTAAAAAATGAAAGCTAATATTAAGAAATATTGAGAGAATATTCCTGAGAAATAAGAATCTAAATTTGCTATGAAAAACTGTCAGTCACTAAAGTATGATTAAATATATTAGGTTGAGCACTGTTTTATTAGCTATATTACATGGGAGATGACATATCGAAAATCTTTAACACTGGTTTCCTGTCAGTAGTGAAAAATCTTATGTTAACATAAAATCTTCCTCTCCATTCCAAGAGTCATTTATCACCTAGAATAGATTGAAGTTGGTGACCAGTTGACCGGTAAAATAGATTGATTTTGACAGAAAACTCTCCGGATAAAAAAATGAATCGGACAAGAAAGAGAATTGCCACCTTGGCTGAAGCCTGGTTGGAGAAACTGAGAATGTTTAGCCAGTGAGAGAGAATAAAGTGTGGAGCCCTGTGATTTTCATATAACAATGAGCAGTTTGATCAGTGCACAAAGGTAGCCAGTAGTGGGGCAAAGAGGAGTCTGAAGTGCTAAAAATCCCTGATATTCATCCGAGACACAGCCAGCCAGTCCCTAAATCCTGGTGCATCCATCTGTCAGTGGAGGGAGTAGGTCCTGCCAGTATTAACTTTGTTCAGAGAAGTTTTTAGTGATCTTTGTACTAAGAAAAGTGACCATTATTAATTGGTTTGCTAAGATGTTTGTATTTGTGACCAAATGTCCCAGATCGTTTATAAGCAACATGATCAAGCTCCAGGTAAAGTTCCATTACTGGAACAGGCTGTTTTTCTTGATATAAACATGTTTTGGCTTTCCCATGTCACAGTGACCATTTGAACCTCAAAACTTCAAGGGCCGTTGGACATTCTAAGTAAATGTCATATTTTCCCTTCTTCCTCCAAGGGAAGACAGAAGGGCTCAGATTTGAATTCATTCCATACTGAGGCACACTGATCCTTTCCTTCTCTCCAGTTATAATGGATGCAGAGTCTGCTTTCTGTCTAAGGCTGATCTGTATACTTTTGTGATTGTGCAGAACACTCTTCGGTTCTCAAAGATTTTTCTCCACCCTTCCTTCTTTTTTCTGTATATTCAGCTTCCACCTCTTTACAAGCTGTATGTCATCCCCATTTTTAAAATTATCCAAACCTCTTAAATCTTTAAAATGTATTAAGCATAGAAAAAAATATTTTCCCCACTATTCTCATTCTTGGTATCACCTTAATTAACTCTGCTTAACAAAACCACTTGAAAAGAGTTACCTAGACTTAAGAGTCCTGACTTCCTCATTTTCTATACATTTCTCCACCCAGGTCCATCTGCCTCCTATCCCTCACCCACACCCAATGGAAACTGCTCTTCCAAAGTTTTATTTTTTTTAAATGTTCAAGTAAGTTTAATACCTATTTCTCAGTCCTCACCTTCTACTGAGTTTTGACAACATTTTAAATTATGATTCCCACCATGTGCCAGAGATTTCTCACCTTCTACTACCCAGTCTTCGACTTGCTTCATTTTGCTTGCATGATCACTATCCTCATTCTGTCACCAATATTTTTGTTTCTTGTAGTGTTCTCACCCAATCTCTCCCCTTTTCCCACTCGCCTTTCTCATGTTTTATAGAGAAGTTCTTACACTTCTGTGACTACAGTTACTGTCTTGTATCTCAATCTCTAATTAAATTCCCACCTCAGGGATACCAAGCCGCATATGTGACCGCCTTTAGAACATGTCCACTTGGATATCCCAGAGGCATTCCCAATGCATATTTAAAAGCAAACTCAGCATGGACAAATCATATTCAAAGCTGCTCTTCCTATTACAATGGTTAAAATGTATTGATCATGTACTTACCAGACACTGTGTCCTTATAAACATGTTAATATCTTTAAGTCTTTCACTTAGTCTTTGAGATAGATACACTTATTATCCTCATTTTCCAAATGAAGGAATTGATGTACAGACACTTGATCAAAGTCACACATCTAATATGCAGTGAGACCTTGATCACTCCCAGGTAGTCTGGTTCCAGAACTCATTCTGACCACTACATTATTCTGCTTTGTTCAAGTCAGAAAATGTCATACACCTGTTGCTTTACTCTCTTTAGATAAATCACCAGTCATACAGAATTCTTTACAGATATCCAATAGTGCTATATTTTTCCTTTCTTTTTTCTTTTTTTTAAAAACTTGAACATGTTTTTCTTTTTTGCCTCTCTAAACATTTTCCAAATCCATTGGCCCCCTTCATTATCATTACCATGAATCTACTTCCTGCTTTTTATGTTTCTTACCTAGTTTATTATAATAACCTCTTAAGTCTAGTTGTCGTATTTTTATTATTTCCCATGTGAATATATGATTTTTTATCCTGTAGTTAGAGTGAGTTTGAAAAAAAGTATGCCTAATTATACTACACATTTATTTAGAAGAGTTCAATTACATTTTGAACAAAATAAGAAATCCTTTATAGTGTATAATATCAGTTATGTTCTGCCCCCATAAGCAGAAAAGCATAATTCAAAATACTATTTAGAGAATGGATTTTACAAATAAAGTATTTCATTTTTATACCACAATTTTGTCTCAGGCCATTTAGTTTCCGAGTTTTTCATTTTTAAAATCTTTATTAACATCAGTGTTAGAGAATTACATGTGTCATAATTTAAGTAAATTTATTTTTAAAAATATAAATTTAAAGTAGATTTTTAATGTTTACGGACAATATTTAAATGAACAATAATTTCATAGTGTATTTCCTTGGTGTCTAGGGTGGAATTTTATTTTTTCTTTTTTTTAAGATTTTATTTATTTATTTTTAGAGAGAGGAGAAGGGAGGGAGATAGAGCAATGTGTGGCTGCCTCTCATGTGGCCCTCACTGGGGACCTGGCCTGCAACCCAGGCATGTGCCCTGACTGGGAATCAAACTAGGACCTCCTGGTTCCCAGCCCGCGCTCAATCCACAGAGCCACACCAGCCGGGCTAAGGGTAGAATTTTCTTACAACAGTATCTCTGACTGAGTTCTTTAATTAGGGATCTACTTAAAAATAAAAAACAAAACACCTTCTACAGGTTTAATTGACAAGGAGAGTGTTTTAAATATATTTCTCTTTTCATTTTCTGGGTTAATTCAGTTTGAGAATTAATATGAATATTTCAATAATAATAAAAGTGATAAATATAAATTTTATAGTTAGAACAATGCTTTAGTAAAAGCACTTATTAAATGACTGAGAATTTGGAAGGGTGACAGTAATTGAATTGATGGCAAAATTCTAAGTCACAGGAAACATAGCTAATTGATGATATGGTAAAAATTAGGACACTTATTTTTAATAGTATCAATATGACTTATCTATGAAATAATAAAATCCTCATTTCAACTTTAAGTGTTGTGTGTGTACGCATTTGTGTTTTTCTTTAGCCAATAAACGTGGAAGTGAAATGGCAGCTCTGAGAGAAGAAGTATGTGTTGGTCTAATATCCTCTTAACAATGCAGATAGAGGTTGATTAACAAATATAAATCATGTTCCTTGTCCCACAGTTCATCCACAATTATATCGGTTATGAACATAATTTATCAAAAACGCAAAAGGGAATTATATTGCTGAGTGGTTCTGTTTTATGAGTCTATTTAGTCATTAAATGCAGTTTTCAGATGACAAATTATACTGTAAAGTTCTGAATACTTTTTAGTAAGAATGGTTCTAAATTCATTTTGATGATATTATATTTGATATTTAGAATTAATTGTTCTGTACACATATTTAGATTTTGACATTTCTGATTATAAAATTATTATAAGTGTGTATGGAGATCAGTTGTAGGACTCTGTCAATATTCCTTTGCCAAAGAATTAACTACAAACCTAAAACTACAGAGATTTTAAAGCTGTATAGAAAGGATTGTGTGCTTGACTATGACAATCGCCAAACATAAGTTGGCACTTCATATGGATCGAGCTGTTAACTATCATATTAACCTTGGTATTCTGATTTATAGCACTGCATAGTCTGGAGGTATATGCCCTTTATTCCAGCAGATCTTTATGTCTCAAATTACAGGGCACTATTTTGAGGTATAAGTAAGAAAGTGTCTTGGATTGCTTAAACTGCTATATCAAAATACCATAGACTGGGCGATTTATAAACAACAGCAATTTATTTCACAGTTCTGGAGGGTGGGAAGTCTTCAATCCAGTTACCAGCAGATTTAGTGTCTGGTGAGAGTGTGCTGCCTGCGTCATGGAAAACTGTCTTTTTGCTGTATTTTTGTATAGTGGAAGGGTGAGGAAGCCCTTGGGTGGCCTCTTATATAAGGGCAGTAATCCCATTCCTGAGAGCTTCACCTTCATGACCCAAGCACCGCCCCCAAAGGCCGCACAGACACAATGGGGGATTAGGTTTCAACATACAGATTTTGGGAAGAACACGAACATTCATGCCATTGCAAAATGGACAGTTTTACATTCACACACACATATTAGTTTACTCAGGTTGTCATAAAAATGCTATAGACTGAGTGGTTTAAACAACAGAAATTAATTTCTTGGAGTTTTGGATGCTGGGGAGTCTAGGATCAGGTTGCCAGTATGGTTGAGTTTTGGTGTGAGTTCTTTTCCTGGCTTGTAGATGACTGTCCACTCTGCCAACACATGGCAGAGAGAAAGAGCAAGACCTCTGGTCCCTTTAAAAGACACTACTACCGTTATTAGGCCTTTTCTCAACCTAACTCTCTTCCAAAGGCTCCATCTACAGATATCATCATATTGGGAATTGGAGCGACGATATAGTGAATTTTAGGGGGACACATTTCAATCCATAGCAATGTACAGGCGTATGTATGTATGTGTGTATATAGATGATAGTAGGTAGATAGATAAGTAGATAGTTAAATAATATAATATAATAAATATAATATAATATATATAAAATACAATTTTAAAATTTGGCCCACTTTCATTCTTTTCCCAAGTATCACTATTATTAAAATTAACTATTCCAGTAGATTAACTTTTCAGACCAATTTCTTCAAAATTTAAGGACAGATGTTTTCAGAAAACTGATTTGTCCTTGTTGGCGTCATTTCTGAAACGAAATCTGTGTTAGTATACATTTGGGCCGAATCTGAGCCTCCTCTCTCTGCTTGTTTCACAACTGCAGAAACGATGCAGAGATAAGCTATGCATGTGAGTGGGTTTGTGGTAATTTTCTTTGCTTCAAGTCCATTTGAATTATGGCATTTTGTTTAAAATGACCTTTAGATTGCTTTAAAAATAGAAGCATTTTTCATGATTACTGGGGGATAGTAAGAACTAGGGAAAAGGAAAATCTTACATCGATTTCCCTTGGAATAAAGGGTATTTCAGGTTGAAAAATAAATTAAGGGAGCAGTTTTTCTGTACTGGGATCAGATTAAGTTCATGTTCAAGCTGCAGTCGTTGCTTAACTGTCTCCAGAAGTGTCTTACAAAAATGTAGTCACATGGAAGAGGTGACTTCATATGAATTATTTCCCTTTCATCTCAACTTTTAATTGTTTTCTCTTTTGAAGTATTTTACACTTCAGCCCCAGCCCTAATTTATTTCAGAAATGAAAACTAGCTGAAAGTTTATTCAGAGTAGTGAATGCGCTCTCTCATAGATAATTTGAAATGTGAATAATGAGCTGCTGTCATACACATTCATGCCTTTGGTAGGCAGTCTGAATCCCTGTTACAGAGTACACATGTTGGCTGCTTGACTGCTGTTCTCCTAGCAGATTTCTGGGCAGCCTATCTCTCAGTGAAGTCAAATTCTTCTGTTCCTAATGTGGGTCACATGTATATCAGCAGGCTTGTTAAAGCTCAAAGTGAGGTGACAACTGCCAACCTTGCTAAGTACAGATTTCATTTTCATCACCAGTAGGTGAACTGCTCTATGGTTCTCTTATTAAGGTCAGTCTGATTCAATAGCCAGCAACCTCCTTGAAACCAGTCTGCTTCTCTGTCTCTCTCTCTCATTTCTATTGTCTGTTAACCAGGTAAATGCTGCAAATAGACTTTTGACTAGGGGAAAATATCAGAATTTAATCCTAATATTTCATATGTATTTTTCCATACATTTTCAAATAAAAGCTGTGCTGCTAATAATCATTTTGAGATTTTCTGGATTATCTAGGTTTTTTTAAAAATAGACGATTCTTAATAATTCAGACACACACACAACATGAAATAGCAAGTGGATATTTTCAAAATCAATTTTATGTCCATTTATAATACATCATATCTGATTTGATATCCTATGAAGAAGTAACTGTGGACTATAGTCATTTGGCATTGAACAGACTCTTCTATGTCTAAAGTTCTCTTTTTGGAGACTAAGTTTTAATATTCCAGTGTTTGGGAAGTCTCAGGACAATAGAGCAGAAAAAAGCAGAACACACGAAGTCAAGGACAATGCTCGCTGCAGGGTCTATTATGGTAATTTCCATGATGTAAATATAGAATTCAAGTTTTTGTTTGACTTTCATTTGGTTTCCTTTTCTTCATGCCAGCCAAAAGAAGAAATTCAGCTTTTTAGTGAATGAAGGAATTTGCCATGAAGAAAGGAAAGAGAAATTCTTTGAAAGGACAGAAGGAACAAATAAAGGAAATTTTTCATTTAGTGTTGTCACTAAATTGAAGTAGTTGGTGACTGTGTGGTACTTTTGGTAATAGACAGAAACGTGTATTCTTTTTCATCCAGCCAGCAGTAAATATCTCAATACATAGTGGACACTAAACCTTTTTAATTACTAAGAATCTCAGTTCAACCTTGTCTGAGTGACAAGGAGAACTCTTAGTGGTCTTGGGACATTTCACAGTTAGGGTCTATATTATACTACAGTACTTTTTTTCTGAAGTAGTTTTAAAAAGCTGTAGTAGTTTAACCTAAATTTTACTTCCTTTCATTTTACCATACAATGCACATATTTTTAAAGTGCTTCTTTAAAAAAGATGATTCTAGGTATATGGAAAAGAAGAACTAAAGAAGCCACATGAATTTAGTGGTAAATCAGGCATGTCTCAGAATAGGATAAAACTGGAGTCAATTCCCTATTAATTCCTTGTAATCTTTGGAATATGGGTTACATAAAATCACTTCCTAATGCTGAAAGTAAAAAAAAAAACATATAATACTGTGGTAAACACAAATTACGGTAATTTTACTAATATGCGATTTTAGCTTCAATTTTAGCTACTCCTGGCAGTGATGGTTTTTAGATATGGTTTGTTGTCAAGCTTACGATTTGTTGGAAGTATAACACTTTATAAATATGATGCAGTGGAAAGAGTTAATGTATCAGAGCTATTTAAATCGAGATGTTCATTCTGCCAGGTTTTGACTGAAAGAAAAAAGGCCATTTTAGGAGGAGTCAAATGTTTCATTTTTCCTAGGGAAAGAAATAAATAAAGTGAAACAATTACACTTTATTTTACCTTAAATCTAGTCAGCGTCCCTGTGCTTCTGAAACCACATTCACTTTATATAGTTATAGTCATAAAATTAAGTCACCTGGGTAAATACAGATTTGTTTTAATAATGTTTAAGAGAATTTCTCCTGAGAATAGCATCAGCTTCTTGAATAAATTTTGGAGATTCCCATGTTCTTGAGATTTTCATAGGTAATATTATGGCAATATAAGCAACATATTTATAATTTATCAATGACTTTTAGTTATACCAACAATCAAACATCTCTGGTCATGTCTTCATTTTCTTAGATGTCATCTCAGAGTGTCCTTTTCTGTATCTGTATAATTTGAAAGGTAACTTATTCAGTAGTCCTGTATTTACTGAGTACATCCTGTAGTTCAGGGATTATCATTTTGGGGTGTTCTTTTGTTCTCTACCAACTTGTTCCTTTTTAGATTGCAGAGAAGTTTTTTGGGAACCATGAGCATTTCTAAATTAAAATTTTAAAGGGATCATTTAAAGAGTGAAATCTGATAGACTCTTCACATTAGGAAAACGTACAGTAATAGGACACCTACTGATCTCCGGTAAACCAGTGGGTGTTGGGATGACCGCAGGGATCCCGCTGACCACAAGGACGATCCTGGAGCTGCGATGCCAAATGCTCAGTAGAACTTGGGGACTTTCCTTTTTCCTTTTCTCTGAAAGAAACAACTTCTTGTAGAATCATTTTGGGAAGCACGGACAAATTAAATTTGTTCTCTGGATAACTTTGTTCACTTGTTACTTATCATTGAGTTAGTGTTTAAATGTACCCTTATATGAATAGAAGCAATGAGGAGTTATATCAATATATATCAATACATATAATAATATTATAAACTTTTATAAAATATTAAAAACTCTGAGAAATATTAGAACAATGAAACAATATTGTATAATGTAAGGAAAACACTATTTTTAAAAACTTTGTAAAATTATTTCTTTAATTAAAATTATTTCTACACTAAAGTACTTTTATTCTGAATTCTTTCTTTTTCTTTTTTTAGCATCTGAAAATCCCTCTGTGGTTGGTTTAAAAAGTCCAAGGAAGGCCAAGAAAGGAACATTAAAAACACTTAAATAAAAGCCCACTGACCATTGAAAAGTGTTAGGATACATTAAACAACATAGCTGATCAATACTCTTCAAAAACATTAAGTTCATGAAAAATTGGAAAGATTGAGGATCTGTTATTATTTGATTTTTTAATTTGAAACGCATCATTCATTTCTTTTAATACACCTACCATATGCTGTTCTTTTTTATGGGGATATATTTACTAATAATTTGTTCAGAATATTTGCAGTTATGTTCATAAGTATATTTGTATGTCATTTTCTTTTCTCATATGGGCCTTAGTATTGAAAGCATTCCTTCCTTCTTTCTGAAAGGGCTTATATAGTATTGGTGTTACTGCTTTTATAAATATTATATAGAACTCACCTATGAAACTGGTAGAATTTTTCTATGTGAAAGGAATTTTGAATATTAATTCAATTTCTTTAGAAATATAAGGCTATTCAGATTTTCTGTTTTCTTGGGGTCAACTTTGAAGAAGACTTGAATGTTTAAAATCTTTAAATTTGTGGTGACAGATTTGGAGTGTGGCATTTTTAAAAACTTTTTTCTGAGAACACAAGTGTTATAGCATGGGTACTATAGTAGGATGGCCATATATCCCAAGTTGCCTGGGGTAGGCCTGGTTTTGTGTGTTATCCATACATCCTGAAGTGTATGTTAACAGCACCTACTTTGACTCTAGAAACTCTCCTGCTTAGATTCTAGAATATGTGCTTGGCTTAATTATTAGATTTCTTAATCTTCATGCTAATTTATACAATGGGAAATGCTGACAACGCAGTTGAAGTCAAGTAAGAAAAAAACTTTAACAACTCTTCAAATGCAAATATTAAATTTTCCACTCATATTTACTTTCCCAGTCTTCCAATATACATGCAATATTATATGCTGAAGATAAAATGTTCATCTAAAGCTCCCAATGAATACTACTTTGAAGATATATTAAGGATCAAAAGATATATGTGTGTGTATTACATATATATGTGTATATATATACATAATATACATATATATGTATAAAATCCAAAAAAACCAATTTTTTTATAAAAAATTTAGTGCTTCTGCCATTTTTTGTTTCACCTCCTCCACATGGGCAAAACATTTTTCCTTTGAAGGCTTTTTTCATCCAGGGAACCAAAAATTAAGTTGCTGGGGTGAGATCTGGTGAATAGAGAGGGTGGGGCATGGGGGTCATGCTGTTTTTGGTTAAAAACTGCTGAACAGTCAGCATGGTGTGGGCACATGCACTTGTAAATCACCCGTCATGAAATGGGCAAACGTGTTTTCTTAAAAAAAGAAATTCACTGAAACTGAGCACAGTCTCTTACAACAATGCCAGCTGATATAACACTGATACAGATGGGTTCCTAGAACACTCACCAAGAGGGGGAAGCCTGCACTGCAAAGGGCATTTCCTCTAGAATATAATTTCATTTTGGGGGGGTCACATTGGATTACATTTGTATAGTAGCTGCGGTCTATATAACCATTGTTTATTAAAAACAGCCATCATGGGAGAAATCCAGGTATACAAAAAAATCAATTACCTAAGAAGTGATTGTAAAGCTCTAAATAATGAGAAATGCATTGTACAATAAATTTCCTTCCATGTGTAACTACCGAATTCCTTTGGGATGGCTCTCAGATTGCTTTCTTTATACAGAGCTACAACGCATATCTTTGGGTTCAAAATCTTATTATGACAGTTAGTTAACGAAGTCTGTTAAGGCCCCCTCAAGGATGCTGTAAACATTATGTTCATAAGATATTTTGATATCCTTAGGAGTAATACATATAAATAATATGCATTTTTGGGAATCAAAATTATTTACCTTGGAAATTTTGACTGCTAGATTGTTTGTATAATGTCAGTAAGATAATTCAGGTATGACTGAGGAAAGGGATATTTGAAATGCATGTTGCAAAAGCCAAATTATTTTTTATACTATCTTGGAAAATGTGCTTAACCTGGATGAACTATGTATGTTATGTTGCTGGCCTCTCCAACTAAAACCAGTCATAAATATGAAGTTGAGAAATTTATCTTTAATTTCTTCAACCTCTAAATTCTCTCCTGTTTTCCTCTCCTGACAGACACTAATCACCATTTGAGTCATATTGGATTTTCATAATTGCTCCTGTTCAGGGTAGGTCACTGTATTAACACAAAGATCGAAGTCTCAAAGCACATTTCTATGAATCATAGATCTTACCTATCACCAAACTTTATTATCAATAATAATTTAAAAGATGCCAGCAAGAACAAAGCAGAGACATTGCATTTCTGTTTGAAGGAGGTTGAACTGTTCCTCTCACTTACTTTAAAGCTTTGATGATGGTAACAGATGTGTTGTCCCAATGTATAAAGAAATATTGATCTCCAAGGAAGCAATTTCCATTTTAAGCTCCTCAGTTTTATACTGTTAATTGCCCAGAAAGAAGAGCCCTAAGTGATTACTTCCCATGTTTTATAAATTCCAGTTAACACATGAACCAAATGATTTTTGTTTTTGTTTTATTTTTGGCTTTATTTCTATTTTTACTTATCAATAATAAATGAAGAAACACCAGATTTTCCCCTTACAATGCAGTTTTAAAGCAAGAACTTTCCATTATATTTCTATAGTAAAAAGCATCAGCCTTTTTACAAAGAGTTACTTCTTAGACTCTATTTCATTCATGTTGGGCTACTTGATGTTGTCTCACATGTCAAAACAGAACTGTGATTCTGATCATTTAAAAAAAAAATCCCTTTCCTCTGTTTTTTCAACTTGGACCATTTCTATTTATCTGCCTGCAATTAATTTCACTGATCATTTTTTTCCTCCCACATGCTATTAAGCCTGCTAAATGAATTTTTCATTTGAAGCACTGTAATATTCCTTTCTAGAAATTCAACATAATTATTTTTATAATTACCAGATCAATGCTAAGATTTCAAATATATTCAATTATTTGGACCATAGTTTTACATAATGTCATTGATTACACTTACAGTAGCTAATATAAAGGTCTTGTCTGTTAGTTCTGATAGCGAAGTCACCTCAGCTCGTTTTCTATAGACGGCCCTTGATCGTGCTCAGTGGTTCAGTTATCTGTGCCTTCATGTATTTACAAACTTTGATTTTATTCTGCTGTTTGGTGATTATAAAGACATTGGATTTTCTTATCTGTCTTTTGAAAGTGTTTACTTTTGTTCAAAAGGCTACTGAATTTGAACTTGCTTTGTATGTGCATGTGTGGAGATGGGTTCAGATAAGCCTGTATCACTTAGTTATTGATGAGTGCCTTGATTCTGGGACACAGCCTTTCTCCTAGGCCTGAGACTTTTGGAATTTTAAATGAAAGCTCAAAGTATGTACCTTGTTTCTCTAACTTGTGAGGCTCAGGCTCCAAACTCTTTTCCTCCTCCGTTGGAGACAGCAGAAATAGCACCTCAGCTCTTTAAACATTTTATTACTTGCTTCCTGTTGGGATACTGGGAATCTCCTCGAAACAAGCCCAATTCATTGGACATTCAAAGTTATGAGGGTTTTATATTTACATGTCAGGCATAATCCTGTGTGGCTGCTCACACTCCAGGACTTTCTCAGTTTATAATTGCTTTGAGATCTGCCAGCTTTGTTATCTGACATATCAAACCAATAAGCTCATCTTTCTTTTATGTTTCTAAGTGCTGTGTGTTGCGGATTTCGGCCTGCAAAATCCATGGGGGGGACCGCCCCGATCGTGTGAATCAATCTTACCCAGAGACATGCTTGGAGATAAGAATCCGGATGCCATGGGTCTTTCCCTCCACCTCCATCATGGAAAAGACTTCGTGGGTAGCTTAACCGGGGTTTTTATTAGAAGCTTTAGGACATACTTACTTTGGATTGATTATTCATGGGGTTATGCAGAACAGGGGTAGGTTTACTCATTAACAGAGTATTAGGATGTAAATTCAGTTCCGGTGGCAGACAGGACTAGGGTATACATAAAACAGGACTCAGCAAGCCAGAATTTCTTAAGATACATCTTTGCCAAATTACCATTAGAGAATTCCTGTTCCACAGACATGATCCACACTTGTCCACACGGGAATCATGCGGAGCTGCGCTCGAAACGTGTAAATTCCAGAACTGCGTGTTTACACACGTATGGAAAGAACTGCCACAGCTGTGTACTTTACAAACAGGGGAAAAGGTGATAGAAAGCTTATTGAATCCAGTCAATTTTCCATTATTCAAAAGTTAAACCTTCCCTAGTTTCTCCTCTATCTTGGGTTTTCTCCAGTTGTTTTATTTTTTTTAAATAATTACTTTATTGTTGTTCAATTACAGTTGTTTTAAATAGTTGGATTTAACACATATTTAACCTACAACTTATAATTAGCAAACCTGACATAATAGACAAAAAGCAGACATTTTAACTAATATTAAGAGTATATGTATTGTGCTCTAATACATTATTAATACATTTAATTAATGTTGAATATTTTATGGAACTAATCATATTATAGCACCAAAATTAAAGCTTAAAAATTTCAAGGAACTTTCAGAGTTTGTTCTTTGATGAGAGAAAAATGAAACTTAAACTAATATTTAAAATTCAAGAAATATCATCAGTTCTTTGGAAATTAATCAAGATGTGTATCCAAAATCAAAGATGAATTTTAGAAATTACCAAATATTCCTAACTGAATGATTATAAATGGTAATCAAACCTTATGGGCTATAAGTAGACCTCTGTTTAAATGCATATATTTAAAAGGTATAACATACAATGACCTCAATTTATGTCTGAAAACATATAGGAAGTTAGAACTAATTAATCTCATATAGTAAAAGGAAATATATACTACCAATATGAGCATAAATTCATGAAATTTATAAAATAAACTTACTTTAGATAGGCTCCACCAAGCAGAAAGGTATAAACCGAATGTATGTCTGAGGTAAACAGAAAGGTATATCTGAAATAGCCAATAAAAGCTACAAACCATTTAACAAAAGTGTTTGGAAAAGAAAGAAAGGGAAAGAGAGAGAGAAAACAAAATCTGGAATATAAATATCACACATCTAGGAAAACATATCTCACTATTACTGATTAAAGTAGAAATAAAAAATTGAAGTAATCTAATATTTAGTAAATAAATTGAATTTATAGTAAAACGTTCCTCAAAATAAAATGTTCTAGACCCAAAAACCTTAATGCATTAATTTTAACAAAACAAAATAAAATAGAATTATTACAAAATTCTTTAAGAGCATTACTCATCTGTTTTACTGAGTTTATTGCGATACTGGTTCATAAAATTATACAGGTTTCAAGTGCACAGTTCTTTGGTGCATCTCCTCTATATTGTATTGTTTGTTTACCACCCCGACTCAAGGCTCCTTCCAACACCATTTATCCCCCTTTTAACTCTTCTATCTATCCGTATCCCTCTTTTCCTCTGGCAATCACCATACTGTTATGTCTGTTTTATTTACTTTTTGAGTAATCCCTTCCCACGTTTCAGCCAGTCTCCCAACCCCCGCTTCCTTCTGACAGTTGTCAGTCTGTTCTCTGTTTTGTTATGAGTCTGTTTCTGTTTCATCAGTTTATATTGTCCATTTGATTCCACATATAAGTGAAATAATATGATATTTCTCTTTCTCTGACTGGCTTATTTCACTTAGTATAATATTCCCCAGGTCCATCCATGCTGTAGTAAAAGGTAAGATTTCCTTCTTTTTTATGACCAAGTATTATTCCATTGTGTAAATGTACCACAGCTTTTTTATCCACCCGTGTACTGATGCGCAGTTGGGCTGCTTCCAAATCTTGTAATGAACATAGGGATGCATATATTCTTTAGTTTTTCGAGTTTCTTCAGATATATTCCCAAAAGTGAAATCACTGGGTCACAAGGCAGTTCAACTTTTCATTTTTTGATAATACTCCATATTGTTTTCCAGTGGCTTCACCAATCTGCATTCCCACCAACAGTGCATGAGAGTTCCCTTTTCTCCACATCCTCACCAACACTTGTTGTTTACTGATTTATCAATGATAGCCATCATGACAGGTAGAAGGTGATATCTGATTGTGGTTTTAATTTTCATTTCTCTGATGATTAGCAACATTGAGCATCTTTTCACATGTCTATTGGGCATCTGTATGTCATCTTTGGAAGGGGTTAGGAGCACTCCACTGACAGAGGATACAGGAAAATAATTTACAAAAATGTGGAACCAAAACTACAACCCATTTTGATTGGCTATAGCTTAAGTGATTGCCTTATTTGGGAAAGACTAGTTGGCTGTTTATGATTGTCTTAGGTTTCCATTTCCTAACCATGAGGTATGTATTTACAGGCTTTGGTTTTGGTTTGCTGATATAGGCCGTTAAGGCATTAGAACCACCTCAGTGTAATGGCTTCCTTGTTTAATTAAATTAATGTAATTTAATATCAGCATTATTTATGATCACCCCTATTGGAACCAACACAAGTTTCCAAAAAGAGATGATTGATGAATAAATTACAATGTTTTCATGTGATGGCACAAACTATGCATAAAATTTAGAAAAATGAGTATTAATAAAATGAGAAAAATTGTATGAAAAAATTTATATTTTAAATTTTTCATTGATGTGAAACCTGTGCTGTTGCACAAGGCCACACTTAGTTTAATGTTCTACTATCACCACCTTGAAATTTTTGGTGAATTTTGCACCAGTGCCCCAACCTTTCCCTTTTGCAATGGCTCTTTCAAATTACGTAGCCAGTCCTGACTGTATAGCTCCGTTTACATAAATGGGAAGAGAAGAAGGTCACACTGATATATGGGTCATACGTCAGGATAGTAGTTATCTGAGAAGAGAAGTGTTGGCGTTAGTGGGAGAAGGTCTCGGTGTAAATGTGGAAATATTCTTTATCTAGATCTGGTTGCTGGTTGGGTGAATAGGCTTATGCCATGAAACTTTATGGAGCACTTTTTATGTATGAATGTTTTACTTCAATTAAAATGTTTTAGAAAAGATTTACTGATGGTGATATTTTTCCTGATTTTATCAGAACTGAGATATCTTAAAATTCTCTGAAAAACATTAGTTATGAGGTCCAGAACTTGGGTATGAACAAGCTTGTTTCATTTTCTGTCTCAAAATAAAGTCAGTGAAAACTTGATTCCATTACATTATCTGTAACTTTCACTAAAATAGATTTTTGTGGACTGGTTAGTTGTAATTCCTCTAACTTTGAAAGCCATTGTATTAACTACTTGTCACATTGGCTTGTTAACATATCTGAAAATTAGTAAAAAGAGTGGGTGGAATATTTGATTCCTTTGCCTTTATAATGTGCATTCTCTAAAATTATACGAGATTCAGGTTAACTCAGAAGAGGTTCAAAATTCAGAGTGTTCAAAGTTCAGAGGAAGCAAAATAGCAGTCTGTGTCATCTAGGCAAGGCAGTTGTGCCTGATGCCCTAACTGTGCCCTGACGTGGGCGTGGCGGGCCGCTGCTCTGTGTGCTTCCTTGAGAATTTGCGTCATTTGGGGAAATCTTAAATGAGAGATGATTGCCACAAAAATTTTTTAATAGATGTGGGTTTTTCTACTGAAGTGTCCTATATTATACTCTATGTTTTGAACCTGTGGTTTTATGTGGCACATTGTGGATTTATTTTTCAGAAGTAATTGCAGTTGAGGAAGAAAACCTTGAAGGACAAATCAATAAAACTAGATAAAATTAAATCAATGAAGAGATAGATAATGGTCATTTTAAACTCTTTA
This sequence comes from Micronycteris hirsuta, assembly GCA_004026765.1. NCBI lineage: Eukaryota > Metazoa > Chordata > Mammalia > Chiroptera > Phyllostomidae > Micronycteris > Micronycteris hirsuta. The sequence goes on along the minus strand of PVJI01006270.1, from coordinate 50,375 downwards.
TCTGTCTATTATTATTAGGTACGTCAAATATTAACTACTAAAAGGGCTTTTCATTCCTATCAACTTTTAAAAATGTATCTTCTTTCATATGTATATAGACCTTCTCTGTCACTATCATGTACAGCTACATTGATCAAATCATATTTTGTGAATAATTTTCCAGAACTAGAAGATTTAATTTTCTTTGACACAATGAGAAAGTAAATAAAATCGAGGAGTGTATGCTGATGTTTTATTAAGATAAACTTTTTTATTTTTAAAATTAAATTTATATTTATTCCCATTAGATCTTTTTGCTCAATCCCTCCACCACCTAACCTTCCCCCAGCTTAGCTGTGAGCTTGCTCTCTCTCTATGAATCTGTCTCTATTTCGCTTGTTAGTTCAGTTTGTTCATTAGATTTCACATCCTAGTGAAATCATATGGTATTTGTCTTTCTCTAACTGGCTTATTTCACTTACATTAATGTTTTCCAGGTCAATGGAAAAATACAATAAAAATCAAAAAAATTATATTTATTGGGGTGACATTGGTTAATAAAATTACATAGATCTCCAATGCACAGTTGTGTGATGTGTCATTTGTATGTTGCATTAAGGTTCTGCTTTTGAACATAATAGTCTCCTTTGTGCAGGAAAACTATTGACATAATCATCATATTTATCGCTGAAGGTTTTTCATAGGTTTGATACTGCTGCCAGTGTTGTTAGAAACTGACAGTCTTTGAAATACTGCTTTTTTCTCTCTCACAATCAGCCTATAACCACAGATCAAAAACATCTGCTTTATTTCTGATTGCAGTAGCCAGGACTATACAGTTAAGATTCTGATTCCCAGCAGGGCTACATTATTGGACATTGTGGTTCAGAGTGTCCTTTCTTTTTTCTTTTTTCTTAAGCATATTAATTTTGGTTGACCCATTCAACTTACAATTAAAAAAACAAAACAAAAACATAACATCTGCCTTCCCAGTCCTCATAATTCCCTGTATCATGTTTAGGCAACAATGACCATCACATTTCAGAATCCTTTGGTGGGTCATTGCAGCCCCATCGCCCTGCTTACCCTTGGAGCAAAGAGCACAGTTAACTTGATCAGAGTAGAATACAATATCGTTGTTAAGCTTTCTTTTCCCTAAAAGGATGCTTTTCCACTTCCCAAAAGAAGAGAAAATAGAAACAATGGGGATATTTGAACAGTACTTGCCAAGTAGGACGTACCAAACTAGGGAATTGGCTGTAATTTGAATGAAATCTATCTAGATATAACAGAAGAAAGTGCAGCAACAAAACAATGATGACCTGGGAAGCTCTGGGTTAGAGACAAATGAGCAGAGTTGAGGACAGATGATTCCTTGGTCAAAGCCAAGAGTGTGTGTGTGTGTGTGTGTGTGTGTGTGTGTGTGTGTGTGTGAGTGAGAGAGAGAACGAGAGAGAGAGAGAACGAGAGAGAGAAAGAGAAAGAAAGAAAGAGAATCCATATACTGTATTAGGCCTGCACAGGAAGATCTAAATTTGGTAAACTGTTTGAGAGAACCAAGAATATCATTCAAGAAAGAGCTAATCTATCGATTTGGCTAACTTGAAGCTCTTAGAGAAGGAATGGAACCATTATTTGCAAGAGAAGAAGAGGCTAAGAATGCAGGAAAGAGGATGGTTCCCTGGTGTGTGCTTCCCAGATAGGAGAATTCTCAAAGACATTCTTAAAATCATGAACTTCTCTTGATTTCTCTTCCAACTGCAACCATGAAAGGCCTGTGGCACATAGAGATCCCTATACGTGCTTACCTATGTGTAACATCTTTTATTTACTTTTTATGGTGGGCTAGGGAAGAATTAGTAGAAACAGAAAGAAAATCACTAGATTCAACTGATTGAAAAATGTATATTATATGTTTTTGTAATGACTTTTCTGAGATATTAAAATTTCTTGTAACTATGCCTTTATTCCCCACCTTTAATCTCAGAATCAAACTTTCTTATATCTACTGAAAAATGATATTAAATAAGAGTTGGGCAAATTTATATATCAATACTGGACTTCTGTGGGTCTGAAATCTGACTATAGCATCTTTTCTAAAATACATAATCGTTGTCTCACCTTCTATGAGCCTGATGCTGTAATAGACTCAAGATGGGGATATGCAGGAAATTGTAAATTTTGAAAGTTTCTAATTTAGGTGAAGATTGAACAGGTCATGCTAACATTTGCCTTTGTGTATGCTCTGCCACTGGAGCAGCTTCTTTTCTGTTGTTTAGGCAAACCCTTTATTCTGCGAATACGTATTTGGCATAATCCTTCTTGTAGAGAATCAGTATATAATATTACCCATTGGAATGAATGATAAAAAAATATTCTTTTAATTCAACATGAAGTTGTGCAAACAGAATCTTTTTTTAAACACAAATTGAGATTATCTTACATTTCTCATTTATGCATTCTGCCGCTCCTCCTAGTTTATCCCCTCTCTATGTCCTGTGGGCCACTGGTGAGCTAAAAGGAAATTGACTATGGTTTTTAAAAATTCTCATTTTATATGATAGCCTATCTTATTCAGATGGAAAATGTATGAAATCATATTTGGAACAAAAGTAACTTATTGCATACCAACTGAAGTTTGAAAAATATTGCTTTAGTAGTTTGCAGAAACCACAAAAATACCTGCAGCATGAAATATTGAAATAATTATAGTCATTTTAAAAGTAATGGATTTCTTATTGATTACAGTAATGGATTGAGGTGAGGGCATTTTCTTTGTATTCTAAGAAGTTTTAACATATAATGAAGTGCAATACTAAGAGATGGTCATGTAGGAAAACAATTTCTCACTGTAAAAGTCAGGCTGTATTATTAAAATCATATAAGATACCGAAAGAGCTTCTCTTCCAGTAATATTATTGTTAATCAATTTCTGGTAAGAGGATGGATTAATATTAGTTGTTCCAATTCTTTTTACCACATTTTCCTAGAAGGTTATAAGCACTTTGAATTTATTTTCTCTTTTCTAAAAAGCCATCTGAGTAGATTGGCTTGTCCTTTTGATTCACAGAACATATCTGTGGGCTGCTTAGGCAATTCCCTGACTTCCTGCATTATTTTTTTATTCCTTGGGGAACAGAGCCTTTCTTTACCTCTTGTCTCCTAAAATTACTATACGTGGTGTTACATTTTAATAAAACACTTGGATTGAGCATACAAACCCTTCTAATTGCTTTCTGATTGGGTCTTGAAGGGAAGCTTATGAGCAGAAATGGAGTGCAAATTTACAACTAAAGTTTTGTGCTTTTAGCCCTCCCCTTTCTGCTATCCTTATTCCACTGAACCACCTCCATGGAGGAAGCCCCTTCACCTTCCAGTTGCCCCTGCCTTCCTGATCTCTCTCTTTGCCCCATTGAAAACATGTTCTTAGAGAACCATACAAAATTCAAACAACATTGAGTAGTGCTCATTAACTGAAAACACTAGTGATATATGAAATAGGTAAGACTTCTTCTCAGGTCCTTCTTTATGAATAATGGGTCAAACTAATTAACACATTAGGTATAAATGAGGCATGTAGTAGAGTTTAAAATATCAATTATTAAAGGATACTGTGTTTCAATAATGGCATCACCTAGTGCCCAAGATTAATTTGACCAAGTTAGCATTTAAAGTTCTAGTGGGCAGTTGGATTGTTATGTGTAAGAAAAAGCAAAACATAAGTGAAATCCCCCAAACTGTGACTTTCAATTAGGAAAGACTTAGTGAGGTTCATGGTTGGTATCTATATATCTGACCTGAGAAGCTTTTTCACGTTTAAATAGAACTTGGTACAGAATGTTATTGGCAGTCTAGTAGTTCTGAGTGAGTCCTTCATAGGCATATGAAGATAGCGTTAGAAAAAACTGAGTCTGGTCATTTTATTTTATTTTACTTTTTTGAGACGAGAGTATGTCTCTGAGAGAAGTTACAAAAAACCCCCAGAATATATAACAGGATATTATAACTTTTCTGGGGGGGTTGAAGTGTTTAAACATTCATTTATTCATAAACTCATTTACTTAAAGAACAACAAAAAGATTACTCCTTGCAAGACTCTGCATTAGATACTCAAAAGAAACCCTGTTCCTGCCTTCAAGGAGCGTATTTTCTACCAAGAGGCACATACATTAAGGAAAGATTATAGAATCAGTGCAATTGAGAGTAGTGCTATGAAGGTTAAATGCAGAGTGCTGTAATGATAGTGTGTCGGTATTACCCACAGAGAATTCCTCAGGTTACATTAGTGCTGAAGCTGACGTCAGGTTTGTCTGGGTAAAGGCAGCTGGAGTGCAGGGTGTATATGCAGGCTGTACTCTGTGGCTGGGCAGTAGTTTGTGGGTAGACAGACAGCAGGTGGCAAAATATAATGATTGCAAATCTCCAAATTGAATTGGTTCGTAGGGATTATCAGTAGAATATTTTTTTTAATTGCTCCTCATCATTTCTACTTTTATTTATTTATTTATTTATTTATTTTTAAAGATTTTATTTATTTATTTTCAGAGAGAGGAGAAGGGAGGGAGAAAGAACAATGTATGGTTGCCTCTCACATGGCCCTCATTGGGGACCTGGCCTGCAACCCAGGCATGTGCCCCGACTGGGAATCGAACTGGGACCCTCTGGTTCCCAGCCCACACTCAATCCACTGAGCTACACCAGCCGGGCGCTCATTTCTACTTTTAAATTTAGAATAATTTCTTTTTTTATTGAATTTATTGGGGTGACACTGGCTGACAAAATTATATAGGTTTCAGGTACAAAATTTTACAATACATCATCTGTACACTATTTTGTACATTCAGCACCCTAAGTGAGGTCTCCATTCATCGTTATTTATTCCACCCATAGGCTCCTTAAGTCTACCTTACATTCATTCATTCATTCATGCATTCTATGTGCTCACTTACTTTTTTCTCCTTAAATATCTTTAATGCGAGTCTTCTGGAATTATTATCTCATTCAAATCTATCATTATTTTTAGCTGTGGATTACAATAACTTGAATTAGTTAAAAGGAGACCTTTGGCTCTGCCTCGTTCTGTGTGCTGTTGCCTTCCACCCATGCAGCCTATGGTAGCACCGAGAGAATGCATGTGCAACCAGGAAGGAAGGCATGACTTGCTTTAGGTTTCAAAGTACTGTTTATTTTATGTTTTGTTTATTTTTCAATGAACTTCATTAGAGTGATGTTGGTTAATAAGATTATATGGGTTTCAAGTGTACATTTCGCTGATACATGGTCTGTATATTGCATTGCGTGCCCACCACCCCAAGTCAAATCATCTTCTATCACCATATATTTGACCCCCTTGACCCTTTACTACTCTCCACCCCCCTTCCCTCTGGTAACCTCCATGCTGTTGTCTGTGTCTATGAATTTTGGTTTGTTTGTTTTTCTTGTTTGTTCTTTTTTAGCTTTCAGTTTTATATCCCACATCTGAATGAAATCATATGCTCTTTAAATATTTCTGTGTGACTGAATTGCTTTTAATCGATATTTTAACCCTAATAGAAAGAATGTAATTTAAAATTTGTTATTTTTATCTACAAGAGCTGGATACTTTAGAGAAAAATGTATTAAATATATATTAATATCAATATTAATGATAAAATAAGGAGTATACATTATATATTATGTTTCTATACATTGTGTTTTATGTGTATATATAATTATATATACATCAATGTACATATTAATACATTTTATTATGTATGTTCCTATTACATTATAAATGTATATTTTTGTGTATATATATGTGCAGATAAGTAGATGTGGCATATTATTTCTAACAACAGATAAAAGAAAAAGCTGTGAGACTGTCCGTATGATTTAGCTTTGTCCTATTTTAGTAGGTATCTATTTCGATCACTTTGGAATTTTTTTTCTGCCTTTCTGTGCTATATAGTCAAAGTGGTGCTGACTTCTATTTCTCCTTTTGATGAAATTACATCTTAGAACCATTTTTCTGCTTTTACCCAGTGAAGTCTGGCCCTGAGAAACACTATAATGTGTAACCTTTATTCAGCACAATATACACCTGTGGGTTTCCTGCCACTCATCCTTTGCTCATCCCTGTCCCTTTCCCCCACACACAGAGTCCTGTCTTTCACCCTGTACCTCTTCACACCCAACAGTCTGCGGCTGTTACTGTTCAGAGCCCAGGAACACGTCTTGCCTCTGCTCTTGAGGCACAAACAGCAGCTGAGCAAGGCAAGGCCATGGGAAGCTAACCCCTCAGTGGATTTGCCTACAAAGTGCTTTTCTTTTCTCCGCCCCGAGAGATGTATTTTTATAATTTTCTTATCTGTTAGCAAGCACTTTTACCAAAAAGAAAGTTAATTATGGGGTTTGTAAAAGTATTTTGCCAAAGTGAGAAAGAGCATTTCCACTAACATTTCCACTTCTAAACTGCTGTAGGCTTTCATACACTCCCAACAGCTTTACTGAAAGAAGCTGCAAGGGTATTTCATTTTGACGTTAATCTTATTTTAGCCTCAGATGCTCTCAATTAGCAGCTGTCTTTGTTTCATGAGAAATGCTTTTGATTTGCAGATTTTTGTTTACATGGTTGCTCAGACCGCAGCGCGACAGAACAGCTAATTTGCTCTCCAACTGCTTTTCTCTAATGTTAAAGATGGCTTGAGTGTTACAGAGAATTGTCTCTGTTTAATTAGTTACAAATAAAATATGCTAAAAGTTTTGGCAAATAGAGATTATTTTCTTGTACAACTCTTATTTTACATCTTTCTTTAAGCTTAAATTCAGTCACTACTTCTTAAACTTCATGATAAATAGTTCAATACAGCCAATGAATGTAATTATCTCTGCACAAGAAATGTCTGTAATGGTGAATGCACTTTTATATAATGTAAGTTGATCTTAATGGAATTTTTATATATATTTGTGATAGGTATGAGGATTGAGGTTTTGAAAATCCATCTGTCTTAAAGACCTTCCGTGATGAGCATATTTACTTAAGTTACCGTAGGAAATTGTCCTCTCTTTCAGTGTCACTGCGTCTTCAACAAAGGAAAGGAAAAATTGATTGTTTTGATATTTGCCCAGTGAAGTGTCTTACCCATCTTTTAAATCTTTGAGAGTAGTACTTTAAATTGAAACTTCCAATTGAAAAACATTCTTCAGCTTTGCTTAGAAATATGAATTATTCAATCTTAAATTGAGTTGAAAGCCATCTGTATGGGTGTCATGGCTATTTTATGATCCTTTCTGACAAATAGACCCTAGGTAAATTTTAACAGTGATTTCATCATTGCACGGCTTTAAGCAAAATGGGAAGAACATAAAGTTTGTCTTTTTCTTCTTCTATCTCATTTATACTTCTTGCCTATTTCCTGAGACCCTAATGCCTATATTCCCACTTTGTATCTACTTTATTAATAACATTGCTGTCCTTAGGTTAAATGCGGGTTCTCAAATGCTCAGAACAATGAAAAGTCAATGATATTACTTTAAGCACTAACAACCAACTAGGTAAAGCAAATTTTATTTTGGTATTAGGTTATTATGCCTTCCAAATAAGACTGAAGGACTGCTTATGGTATTCAGTAGGAAAACTAAACCCAGTTTTGACTCTATTTAAACATTTATTATACTTCAAACACATGGATTAAGGAAAGAAATAAAGAATACTTACATACTCAGACACGTATTATTTATGGCAAATTTGGCTTTAAGTTTGTAACTTAAATATTTGAACATTGTACATTTAATAAGAAAATAAAACTTTTTGGCCAGCAAATTATCATAAACCATATTTTATTATTTGGATGAACTTTAATTTATCTTACTGAGCCTGAATAGGATATATTGTTAATATAAAATATCGTTATAAAGTGCTGTAAGGTTATGTAGCTTAATCTTGGTCTACTCCTTATTTGTTTTGGAAAAATTTCCAGCCCTGGGTGGTGTGGCTCAGTGGATTGAGTGCTAGCTTGCAAATCCAAAGGTCACTGGTTCAATTCCAGGTCAGGGCACATGACTAGGTTGCAGGCCAGGTTCCCTGAGAAGCAGCCCATCAATGTGTCTCTTGTACATCAATGTTTCCCTCTGTTTCTCCCACCCTTCCCTTTCTCTAAAAATAAATAAATAAAATATTTTAAAAAATAAAAAAATTTCTAAAAGTTGGAAATACAAATGTAATAATATTTGTATTACATAATAATATATATAATATATAATTAATATTTGTAAATAACTACTTAAATTTATTTCATTTATGTGTAAACAATTTTGAGATTATTTGAAGACAATTATACATTCTTGTTATAAGATTATGAATTTCTCCATTGGAGCGGTTCATTTTCACCTTTAAGTTTTGGTCACTTGGCACATGGTTACTTTAAAGAAGAGGTTAGCAAACAAAGCAATTGGTTTATTTTGATACAAGACATACAGTTGCCAAATCTTGCTAGGTCCCAGTGATGAATAAGGTGTACTTCCTTCTTTACATATCCCAGGATAATTACTGAAGTGTTGCTGAGTAACATTTGCTCTTCTTTTCTAAAGCCAGAAAACAAAATTAAATCATATTGAAAAGAATTGCTTTATTTTATTTTATTTTGCCTTTTTTTGCATCCATTATTATATTTGACATCAATTATAAAGAAATTATTTTAAAAACATAACTCTTTCCTGTCAAATGTAAATTAGGGAATTTAATTTTATTTAACCTACATTTTCACTCATATCTAAACTAATATACAGTTTGAACAGTATTGAACAAACAGGCATTATTCAAATTAAAAATAATTCACAATTAGAAGGCAGTCACTTTATTTTAAATAATTGAGTGATTCTCTTTGGTTGTGAATATGTATGTGAGTGTTTGGGAAGAGAGAGGGAGGAGAGACAGAGAGAAGGAATCATTGATTGACTGATGGATTGAAACACAGAAATGCAGGGATAGACACAGAAAGAATGTTATAATCCCATTCAGGGAGTGAAAATATTTCTATTTTAAAAATAATGGCATTGGATAGTGTCTTGTGATAAAATAGTTGATCTTAAGACAAAAAAACAGGGATCTGCTCTTTTACAGAAAATATGACTAGAAAAAAACAAAGTCACCTCTATATTTTAGTTTTTGAAAATGTGAATATATATTAATACGAATATATGTCATTGCTTTTAGTCAATATTTAGAGGAATCCAAATTAGAACAAAACAAAAAACAAAACTTACCAAGATCTTTTTAGAGAAACTATGACACTAATAGAAGCTAATTAAAAACTCAATGTTGCCTAACAAATGAATAATAATAAAATGAATTTATTGGCTAAAATATCTATAGAGCCCAAGGTTAAGTCAGATTTCAGCTTTATTTATGGCTCTCTATCTCCATCATGAAATCATATATGATGACCATTGTTACTTTGATGTTAAATCACATTTCTTATTCCTGGAGAAGAATATTTGGATTATTTAATAAATCAAACCAATTCTCAAACTGATAAACAAAGACAAGTCATGCCTCTTTTCCAGAATCAATACATGTAGTAAGAGAGCTCTATGTCACCTACCACCTTGGTCTAAGTCAAGTGCAAAACCAAAACATCTGGGCGGAGAGTAGGAGAACATAAATTTCTCTGAAGCAAAATTTAAGGAATGTTGCCCCAAGAAAATGTAGTTAATGAACAAAAGAACAAAGTGAAAACTAGCACAACCAGGAAAGAAAGGATGAAGTTCTGTTTTGCAGTGTGCTATAATCATTGACCAAAAAGTTTGGCACATGTATTTGGTAGGAACTGTAACTTCTTCTCAGATAAATGTGAAGGCAAACTTGAACCCAAACATCACAGTCTCAAAGTGCCCATTGTCACCTGGAGCCTGTGCCTGGAACGCCTGGGTTTTGAGGAAGCTGTTGGCATTGAGCAATGCTGGGACTTTGCACTTACTGTTGGAAATGTGCAGTGGAAGGGGGGAGGGTTTTCAGGAACAACTATAAGGGACACATGGACAAAACCAAAAGTGGGGGAAGCAAGGGAGGGAGGAGGTTTGACTGGGTTTGGGGGAAGGGGAGGGGTGGGGAGTAAACGCAGACAATTGTAATTGAACAACGAAAATAATTAAAAAAAAAAAAAAAGAAAAAGAAAATGTGCAGTGAATACGGACCTGCTTTCCCAGAGGTGAATGTACCTTTCAGAATTACAGAAATTAAACTAAGGAGTCTAAGGAATGGCTCTCTCATAGGAGAAAGATCGAATTTTCAGAGATCTAACCCCATGATAAGGGCTCAGTGTGAAATGAGGTGAGTGTTTTACAAGTCAAGGAGGGTTAGCAGAGGTCCCAAAGATTTAACAGAAGAGGTCAGTACAAGAATCTGAATATTTTTGAGTTTCTTAGTAAGGTCTTAAGCCAACTTTACACCATAACTGAGAGAAGTCTCCCAGAAGGGAGCTTACATTTACTAAATGGATGAATTTACTTTGGGTAAGTCCTTTGGTTTAAAAAACTATTCTTGCTTTTAAGACTAGGCCTAAAGAAGGAGTAGGAAATGAAACTAAGCAAGAAGGCTGCAGAAAGGTGGGCTGGACATGAAAATTAAGTTATCACACTTGTACACTGAGTTGGTAGACTAAGACTCATATACAGTACGTGTTGTGTAGCCTTTTATCAGGAGAATAAAATTCTTAAATGTTTGGAAAGCTTAAGAAATATTTCTCGGAGGTGTTTAACATTTCATAGAAGTAGTTTGGCGATGTTCTTTCTTGAGGCAAAAGATAGATTAAATGTTCTTTTAAAATTCCTTTCATATTAATGATTCAATGCTATTTGCTTTTATGTTCAGGATAAAAGTATTTATACTGCAAAACTGGTGGCCTTTATGATTTTTTACAATCCTGTGATACTTTTATTACTCATATAGGAAAAACTTGAATCTCCTTGAGCACCATATAATAAGAATTATTTATTATAGAATAATTGCATTTTCTTTTTATCTCGGGTCACTATTGTTTGGGATAGCAGGATGTGGATGTCCACAGTCCATCAAAAGCAGCAGGTGAAATACGTTAGCGCCAAACATCCTAGGATTTTATTGGCTCCGCCTTTGTTTAAATGACAGGTGGCTATACACGTCATGACGCCGCTCACCATCTTCATGCCCATGCAGTGGCTGTGTTATATGTTATGTCCCACTCGAGAGCCGAAAAAAATAGGGTCGCAGACCAATCTCCAGTTATTAGCAGTAAGACTGGGACAAGTAATTCCATCTCTTCATAATAAATGTACATGTTATTTAATTAAAATAAAAAATAAAAATATAAAGTAGGCACACATTTTAGAGCCCTGTTGAAGATCTCTTTTAATCAAAATTGGTTTTAGTTAAACTGATTCATTATATTTGATGTTTGATTAAAATAAAATAGTAAACTAAATTCTTATTTAATTCAATCTCTTTGGTTGTCAGAATATTTTAAAAAATAGCATAATGTTTTTTTTTTTTAAGATTTTATTTATTTTTAGAGAGAGGGGAAGGGAGAGAAACAGCAATGTATGGTTGCCTCTTATGTGGCCCTCACTGGGGACCTGGCCTGCAACCCAGGCATGTGCCCTGACTGGGAATTGAACTGAAACCCTTTGGTTCCCAGCCCGCACTCACTCCACTGAGCTACACCAGCCAGGGCAAAAAATAGCATAATGTTAAGTGCTTTTTATTTATTTATTTCAACATCTCAGATAGATTAACATCATTATTTTTCTTTTTGTGCGGACAAGAAAACTGAAGCACAGTAAATTTAAGTAACTTGGCCCAATGTCACACACCTTCAGTGTGACCAAAATGGAATAAAAACACAGGTCTGATTAACTTCAAAAATATATATTTGCAACTAAGGACTCTGCTGTAGTCCTGGTTCTACTTTTAATGACATTGAGATAAGCCACTTATTTTTCTTTTTTTCTGCTTCAAAATTCTTTTTGTAATACTGGACCAGGTAATCATTGAAGTACCTCTGGTTCACGTATTTTATTCTTTGAGACATATCTTATTGTTCTCATATTGTATTCTGTGGGATAAAGACTGAGTATATTTCTAAGCAGTCAACACATCTGTTAACATTATTTGCCTAACAAAAATAATTTAAATACATTTTTACTAATTCTCCTTTGTGCATATGGAGGCAACACAGCTTTAGTAGTATCTATTGAAGTAGAGAATCCTTTTAAGATCCTTTTTTAAAAAAAATTATGCCACATAAAATATTGTATGTATTTAAGGTATAAAACCTGTTCTTTTGGTATATGTATAATTGCGACGTTATCACCACGGTCAGGCTAGTGTGCATGCCCATCACCACACAGTTAGGTTTTTATTCTGGGTGTAGTGACAACATTAAAATCTACTCTCTTAGCAAATTTCAAGGACACAATACAGAACAATTAACTGTGGTAACCATGCGGTGTATTAGGTTTCCAGAGTTTGTTCGTCCTGCATAACTGAAACCTTATACCCTTTGACCAGCCTCTCCCCATTTTTCTAACTTGTGGCAATTACTATTCTTCTCTCAGCTTGTATAAGTTCAACTTTTTCAAATTCTACATAAAAGTGAGGTCATGCAGTATTTTGTGCCTGGCCTCTTTCACTTAGCATAATGTCCTCTAGGATCAAACTTGTCACAAATGGCAGGATTTCCTCCTTTTGTAAGGCTGAATAATGCTCCATTTTGTGTATATATGACATTTTCTTTATCCAGCCACCTGCCAATATACATTGGGTTATTTCCATTTTCTTGGTTACTGTTAGTAATATTATAAGAACGTGACAGTGCAGATATCTCTTAGGAATATTGATTTCATTTCTAGTGGACATACGCAGAAGTGGGATTTCTGGATCATATGGTAGTTCTATTTCAAGGAACCTCCATACTGTTGTCCATGGTCGCTGTACCATTTTACATCCCCACCAACGGGACACGAGAGTTCCTCTTTTTTAATAAGAGTCATTGTAACAGCTGCTAGGTGATATCTCATTGTGATTTTGATTTACATTTCATTGATGATTAGTTACACTGAGCACTTTTTTTATACATCTGTTGGCCATTTGTATGTCTTCTTTTGAAAAATATCTATTTGGGTCCTTTGCCCATTTTTTTAAATCCTAACCCAAGGATAAGTTTATTGATTTGAGAGAGGGAGGGTAGAAGGGAGAGAGAAAGAGAGAGAGAGAAACACTGATGTGAGAGAGAAGCGTTGTCAGTTGCCACCTGTTCATGCCCCGGCAGTGGGTTGAACCCACAACATTTTGGTGTATGGGGTGATGCTCCAACCAACCGAGCCACCCAGCCAGGGCCTTTAATTATTTATTTATTTATTTATTTATTTATTTATCTGTTTGTTTGTATTAAAACTTTTTTCTTTGCCCATTTTTAAATTGGGTTATTTGTTTTCTTGTTTTTGAGTTTTATGAGTTCCTTATATAGTTAGGCTAATAACCCCTTATCAGATACATAGTTTGCAAATACTTTTTTTTTTCCCATTGGTTGACTTTTATTTTGTTCATGGTATTCCTTACCTTGCAGAAAATTTTTAGTTTGATGAAATCATACATATCTATTTTTGTTTTTGCTGCTTGTACTTTTGGTGTCATTCCCAAAAAACATTGCCTGGACTAATTTCCAGGAGATTTTTCCTGTTTTCTTCCAGGAGTTTTATGGTTTCAAGTCCTAAATTTAACTCTTTAGCCCATTTCTAGTTTACATTTTGTCTATGGTGTGAAATGAAGGACTTGTTATCCATTTTATAGCCTTGCTGTGGCCACTGGAGAAGCATTGCTTATATGTCCTTGTCACTGTCCCTTTGCAAACCTCGTTTTGTCTTCTGTTAGGACATCACAGTCTGGTTATCAACAGGGATGGCTTTACTTCTGAATATTTATGTTCTTCTGTTAATATTTCAGGATGGTTAATCAGTTATCCTAATTTTTTTATTAGATGCATGTTCATATTAGGATCTAAATAGGAAAAATCCTAACCTTGAAAGCATCTTTAGACTATTTGGCAAGAGAGGGAGGCACTGATAACAATAATTGTAGCATATTGGCAGCAGGAGCATTATTGTTGCCAAGTGACCCAGGCCACTTTGGCATTCAGTAAGTGTCAGGGGCCTCGGTAAACATCGTTAGCTAATGCTGGGTGGATGTTTTTAGGGGCCAAATAATCAGGTGGAATGCCGTAACGAAAGTAAGTCTAAGGTCATCTTTCTCTAAGCATACAAATACTATGAAAATTAGATGTTTAAACTAATTTTAAATTAAGAAATTTAGAGTCACAAACTTATTCAGCACTTCTAGGAATTTACTAATGAAGGCACTATAATCAGCATTTTGCATGAGGTTTGACTTGGAGGCCGATGAAAAATTATGTAGATGGAAGAACCAGTTGCCCTTGAAACTGAGGGAAGTGGCGGCTGTGGAAAGGAGGGATGCAGAGCCAAACTTGACAGAGCAGGGCTCCGGTAGCATCGGTCTGGCCAGATTCTACATCTTTTTCACGCATGCCTTGACATACCTGTATGATATTTCCTGCCAATTAAAATTTTGAGTACTCATGCCCAGGCTGGTGTAGCTCAGTGGATTGAGCGCGGGCTCAGAACCAAAGGGTCCTGGTTCAATTCCCAGTCAGGGCACGTGCCTGGGTTGCAGGCCAGGTCCCCAGTGAGGGCCATGTGAGAGGCAACCACACATTGCTGTTTCTGTCCCTCTCTGTCTCCCTCCCTTCCCCTCTCTCTAAAAATAAAAATAAAATCTTAAAAAAAAATTTTGAGTACTCATTTCACCATAAAAATGTTATTGTGGACATCCTTTCTGCTAATGAACAAACTTTGATGCCAATGTTATTAACAAAATTGAAATGATAGATTATTACCTCTAATTGTATTGATTCTCTATTGGGGTACTTATGATACTATCAGGAACTTTGGTTTTTGATTTTGTTATCTCGCATTCTAAGTAACCATCTCTAGGTTCTAGATTAAAGCAAATATATGGCTTATCCTGAATGCAAACTACAGCAAAGGACCTACAAGTGTATATTATAGGGCGACTTTGGTTATTGATTTTTCTTCCAAGACCTACACTGATTTCAAACTTAGATCAAATAAGATAATAGTTTTTAAAGGAGAAGTTGACAGGTATAACAACAAGTATAACAACAAAAATAGACTTGGAAACAAAATTAATGCTATCATTTAGTTATCTCTTCGCCTACATTATATATATTTCTGTTTGGAAACATGTATTAACTCAAGTTTCAAAATCCCAGGAAAAACCTCTACACTACTTCCAGTCTCTGTAATAAACTTACTTTATTTTCCACTGAATTTCCCATCCTTCCTTTGATGGTTCTTTCAGCACAGTTTAAGTGAAAACCAACTATATCATAGAAAGTATGTTTAGGAGTAAAATGAATATGATATAATTGTAGCCTCAAAGAACTCACAGTCTCAAGTGAGAAGAAAATAAGTATGGTAGGTTCTATCATAAACAAACAGTTACGGTGGGACTGTGGGGACATAGTACATTTATTAATGAATCATTTTATTTTTGTGGTAGTTTTCTAAAATAGAATGGTACATGTCTTGCTTTTTTACTCTTGGGATCATTTATAATGTAGGGTTCCTTAAAATTTTATTAAGTAAATGAAATCTACTTTTTAAAAAAATTCTTATTGCAGTGGGGTGATCGTCATATACTGTGGTTAAATTTCGCTTTTCCTAATGTACAGGATGTGTGGAACAACTCATGGGAACGCACCTCGAGTGTACCGTGGAGCAAAGTGGGTTTACAGCTGTAAGTATGTGAAACACAGAGTTTAATTTTATGTTATTATTTATTAATTATTGTATTATTTTCGATTCAAGCAACTGTAAACCTACTTTTGTCCCACACCCTGAATAGTAAATTATACCTCTCTCAATGAACTTGACATAGGTCTAAAATCTTCCACACAGTTCTCCAGGCAGTTGTGCTAATCAGCTATCATTAGAAATTAGGATGCAAATCATCTGTGTCATTTGTAGAACTGCTATGATCTAATGAGGATGTAGTATTTTTTATTATTGTTTAAGCTGTTCCAGTGGTTCCCACTTCTCTCCCCTTCCCCTCCTTTATGCAGCCCCACCCTCTCCCCACCCCAAGCCAGTATTTGTAAAGTATTTGAAAAGTGCTTCTTGATGATATTGAACTTATTTACCACACTCTCAAGGCCTGAAGTAAGTAACGTTTCGCCCTACCAAGGTATTATGGAGCTCTGCAAAGTGCCGTTCCCTTGTAAAAACAACCCAAATGTGTTCCTAAATGAGAAGCAAGTTCTAAGCAATCTAAAACCTTTCTTATATAACCCTTTTAAATAAAAATCTTCAAAATATATTTTTCTGTGAGTTTCTTTCACATTTTGTGAGTTCTGCTAACCTTTTATGCTTGACACAGTTTCACAGGGTGTTTGCTGAATTTTGCTTGACATGCAGTAGCTTTATCCTATTCAGCTTCCAGTTTGGGCTGCCTTTAAAAACAGCTGTGCTTCATCATCCTTTCTTTTGTCCAGAGAATACTAAGTGGTAACCTGCTGCCATGCTGCTGCCAAAGCAAATTAGGTGCTTGATTCCTGTGTAGTGCCCCAATTACAGGTAAAGAGGGCACTTGCCATGCGGTACTTGTCCTGATGTGTGGGAGTCAGATGTCAACTGGAAAATATTGTTCTTAGGAAAGACACTTATGACTGATTAAACAAAGACCAATTTGATATCATCTCAAAACTAGAAAACTGAAATTTTCTATGAGTGACTTTTTTTAAAAAATAAATTTGGTGTATATAAGAGATTGAATGCCAGTTCTAGGCAAGAAATTTGTATACTTTGGATTAATTTAACTATGAATTGGAGTCTATGTTTTACACATGGATTTCTACATGTACCCCATATTTTGCCAGGTATAATGTGCACTTCTTTGCCCAAATTTTTGAGGGAAAATTAAGGATGCCTATTATACATGAGTATAATGATTACATACCACAGATATAATAATGGAAATAATAACCCTGTGCATAATGCACACAAAAACATGAGTGCACATTATACACAGCAGAATATGGTATTTAGGTCCTGCTTTTGTCCAGATACTCTTACCTCATCTTCTGTGCTCATGAAAGAGTTTGGAAAATGTGTTTCTGCTCTTATAGAAATTACCAGTCAATTTAATGGTGGCCCTCCCTTTTTGGCTGTTGATTTTTATGTTGTTGATGTTTTGTTTTGTTTGTTTGTTTTGTTTCTTCTTAAATGGCAGGAAAGAAAGCTAATGGCTATATAAGATGTGCCAGGAGCTATGCTAACTATTTTTACATGTATTCTTTCATTTTATCCTCCAAATAACCCTGTAAGTTCCTAGAACACTATGCATTTCTGGGACCTATTATTTCCGTTTTACAGATTGAAAAGTTGGGGATAGAAACATTTGGTAACTGCTAAAAAATAGAGTAAATTAACCAAGACAGTATTACGTAAGTCCAGTCCATAACTTCGGCTCTCCATTTGCTGGTGATCTCTACCTCCTTTCCTGACTCGGTTTCATCCTGATGGTAGTTCGTGGAAGAAGAAAACTGGACCTTCTGCTTCATCAAACTTCATGCCATCTTCTACTTCATATCGAAATCTGTCTTTGTCCCTTTGTTTCTGTTGTTGGCATTTCCCATTCCCCATCTCTGCCTCTTCATATGATATTCATCCTTTCTGTGTTCTAGGGTCTCTTATCTGAGATATTGTTCCAAACTACTTGGATCTCAAACTTACCTGAACCTTTGCTCTTACTCTCTCAGCCAGTAATTTATAACATTTATCTGTTCTTAAAAGTTTGTCATTCAATTCACGATTTCACTGTTTGTGACATGCGGTTTTGAATAAAAAGTATATTTTTCCTAGCTATACACTAGAATTACCTTTCCTGACTTTTTATTCAATATTTTTAGAAGTTGATTTTTGTCCTCTAGTTTAGACTTGAATGATTTTGTGAATAAAGGCTATATCTTCCACCTTGTTTTGACTTCCAGAGTTTTAGCCTAACATTAGCACCAGATTAAGTGTCCAGAAGCATTTTGATTGATTAGACCAAATGCAGTACTCGGTAACCTTAGAGCCAGCCTGCTGTTCCAGACACGATATTGCCCTTCTTGTCATGCCTCTCTGATTGACATCAAACTTTGCAAGCATGTACATGAGTAGTTCAAAATAATTCCCCATATAGCTCAAGTCTGATGACATTTGGTACTACTGCACTTTCCAGAAATTGATGGAAAATGTCAATTCTTCCCTGCAGCAATTTTGCCAATTTCAACTAAAGTGAAAGTAGATGTTGCTAGGCAAACCAATTTCTTCCAGAAATACAAATGAGTTAATGAGCAAGGTAGTTTGCTTCCAAAATACATGTACCCTGAAAAGGATACAGGATAATACTGAAATTAGACGTTTGAGCATATGGACTTTGAAATATTTTTATTAATTAATTAACAGGCTGAGTTTAGTTACTTGGATCAATTTATACTTAATATAATGTCTCTGAGTGCAAGGTAAAGCGGTCTTATTTAGTTTAGGGGAAAATCCAAAAAATAACTAATCCCTCTAGCAAACACCCTTTGAGTGCCTCTGATGTGACAGTCAATCCCTGTGCTATAGGAGGCAGTTTCATCAAGAACTGGTCCCTGGACATAAAGGACTCATAATCTCAGAGGGATAAGTAAAGACAGTTAATTGTTGTCGTTAGTATAGTAGGAGCACTTACAGACTACATGGCGGCACAAAGCGAGAAGCTCTATTATTGATCTCAGAATTCAGACTAAGATGGTAAAAGAATCTAGACCTGACATTTGAAGGATGAATGAGGATTCACCAAGCAGATGTGTGGGAAGGTAATTTCGACTAGTTTTATAGTCTTTAACACCCACAATGTATACTGTGCAAGTATGTATTATATGAAGTAGAAAAGAAATAAACTTGATAGGACTTAAAGTGCTAGAGTACATAGTCTGGATACCTTAGGTAAACATTTAAAAGTTCTATACAGAAAAAAAAATCCTCTTATTATTTAAATTGACTGTGATGGCAGATGATTGTGCACGGATGGTAGTGGGGGTGCGTGGCAGTAACGCAGGAGGAGTAAGTGAGAAGACATGTCTATCAATGAGATATAACTGGTTATAGGTAAGAATATTAGATTAGACTGGTCAAGATTGAATTAACTCCAATAATTTTAATGTTTCTAACTAAAAAATGTGGAACTTGAACATGTATGCTATATATAAGAAATTAGATCATTAAAAGATGGCTAATAGAAGGATATTTACTTTGTACCAGAATGCCATTTTAGGACATTCTAGTAAAAAAATACCTTCTATTAAAGTTAAATTATGAGCAAAAGTGACTTTTTTTAGATTGTGTTCACATAAACCATTATATTCATATTTTCAGTTCTACTCAAAGCCCGAAGGCACTGATGTAGATGTCTTCCATTCAACAAAGACTGGAAAAACATTTTTCTGCATTTCCTACTTAGTTCCATTTATCCATGGAGAGGTCCCATCCAGGATACAGTCAAGCTAATTTAATTCACTGCTATATATATGCAGAGAGAATGAGAGCAGGAAATTGATTGTAAACTCACAGGCTATCTGCCTCACAGGCAATATCTTCAGCATTTGTTGAGTGTGAGTCATGTCGATCAATTCCCAGTTCTCTTCAGTCAGTTCTCAACTATCTACAATAATATAAAAATGATTGCTGATTATAAATACATATATTTAAAAGTGAAAGTCTGTGCATTGTACATAGTTTTAATTTTCTATACATTATGATGTTTGACCACTTAAAAAGCCTTTTTGGTAAAGAAGACTATCCGTCTCAGGACTAGCTAATTCTGAGAGGCAGGAAAGTGTCCAGCCAGGAGAATGCCTTTGTTTTGTACACTAAGCCATTCAAAGTCACAGATACCTGGTCTCTCTGGCCCCTGCATCCCAGGAGGCAGTATTTCTCTGTGTAATCATCCCAGGGCCTAGTACCAGATGACTAGGGACCATCCCTATAGTCCAAAACTCACCAAATTGAAATTATCCAGAGTTTGCCAGTCTTGCCTTTCCCACAAAACCTGAATAAAAGCTCTGGTCTAATGCTTCCCCAGCCCCCGCCTTCTGCCTGCTGACCACTCCGGTGTCTTTCTGGTGGCCCTGTTCGGTGTGTTGTACATCCTGTTCCTAGGACCTGTGAGCGTAATACATTTGGTTTTCCTGAGCCTCTCTCCTCTTGAAGAAACTTTCAAGAGTAATTTTAACTCTATTGTTTCTAAACACCTTTTTATGCCTTTAACTCTCTCAGTATGTGTGTCAATATCACATCCCAATTGATACAGCAGAGGCTCTTTTAACAGTTTGCTCTCTCTTATTTATGTGATTTTGACGTCTCCTAACTCAAGTTTTTAATATATTTCTAGTATATCCCTTAAGGCTTTTTTTTTTTTTTTTTTTTACATTGGATTGTATTATAACAGTTCTATGTGAATGGTGGGATGACCCCTAAAAAGAAATCAAATATTCTGGGTTAGATTTAGGCTCAGCAATACATATATTCACTTTGAGATTTTGGGTAAACTCACGTGTAATTTCTGATTTTAGTTTTTTCATATGTATTGGCTTTCTATTGCTGCTTTAGGAAATTACCGCAGACCCAGAAGTCATAAAATCTAGGTGTCAGCCAGACTGCATTTCCTCTGGAAGTTCCAGGGGAGAATCAGTTTCCTCACCTTTTTCAGCTTCTAGAGGATGCCGACCGTCCCTCGTTCTGTCCTTTTCTTGCTCCTCCTACCTCTGCTTCTGCCATCACATCTGTGACTCTGACCCTCCTGTCTCCCTCCCATGAGGACATTGTGACTTTGTGTGGCCCATTCAGTATCTGTAACTTAATCAGATCTTCAAAGTCCCTTTGTTATGCAAAGTAACAGGCTCAAGTTCTAGGAATTAGGACTTGGGTATCTTCACTGGGGCTGGGCACTTTCTGTGTAATGTATCATCTTCTAGAATTGGGAAAATAAAACCCTCCTTACTTATTTCTATGGTTTATCATTAGGCTTAAATGAGATAATTTTGAGGGAAGCTTTACGTAACCAGTAAAACTTTTATTTACTATAGGAGAACTCCTTCTATAGCTCATATTCTATGTATTTCTCTTTATTGTGTAAACTATTTTTCTTTATTCTTGGGTTATTATGTGAATTGATTTCAATGCTGTTATTCATACAACTTTTCATGGTACAATGCATTTTCTCATAGAATTGTTTTTGTTATTTATCACAAACTATATTAAGAGCATATTGACAAAGGATGCTTATAAATCACAAAATATAAAATGCAGTATTTCTATAGACGTCTTTTAAATAGAAAGTGTTGATGCAGTGACTGAAATCATAGAAAAGTTTTGGTTTTGGTTTTCTTTGTTTTGCTTTTTTATTTTCCAGAGAAGCTAGCCATTAGCTGGCTCTACAATATTATTTTCTTTATTTTTCCTAGCTAGATCAGCAATCCATACACTGAAAATATGTGGACAAGTCTAAAGTGACATAAACTATATTTTCAAGAGCAGGGATGCTTGTCTGTTTGATGTACACACACACGTATCTAAGTGCCTGATAGAGATTCAGGCCCATCTGTTTAGATGACATTAGCCTGTTTCCAGCTGTTTGTGTTTAAGTTCAAAGAACACATATAAGGAGAGTGCGATATGTTCAGATTGCATTCACATTCCTATTTGAGGCAGTGCCCTGAAACATTAGTCTTAGCTATAGATACAGTCATGAAAGGAATTATATTTTATTTTTGTAAGGCTCCTACACAGTGCTTATAGATGCTCCAACATCAGAGAGATACAGTTGGATTTGTATATTTTTTTCCAAACTGTATTCATTCATTTATTTAGTTTGTTTTACCTTTGCTCCAACCTTAGGGTTAGACTGCATTGTGACTCACTTCGTAGTTTTATACCTATTTCTCCTAATCAATTTCTTCCAAGTCCAATCTCATTTTGATGTTTTCTTTACTGATTACCTGAACATTAATGAAGCAATAAAAGATTATTCACGTTTTAAAATCTTGAACATTGAATATATATTGCTTTAATATTTTGTATGAAGAGAATGGAAGCATATACAAAGCAGTTTTGCTGTACACAGCAGTACAATAGTGGCTCTGTGAAAACATGTTGTGTGAATGAGCAATGAGGTAAACAAATCACATTTTATGAAATATTACCGTTGCTTTCAAGGACTACTGACAAGCAAAAGATGGTCATCCATGTTCTAGTACTTTGCCAGACATTTTCTCAGAAATATATAAAGTGAGCCTGTTACTTCCAGAAGAACAATGGGCAGTATTTGGTGGCAATTATAAAAGTCACTTAAGTTTATAAATGAAAATTAGAATTTTTTAAAAAATTGTGTCTACCACTATGAGCTTTCAGTTATATTACATTAAAACAGTTACTCCAGTTTTAATGAAGTTTCTCATTTTTAAACCCATTGTCAATTACTTGAAAACCATTTTGGGAAGGGTTGTCTATGAAAGGGCATGTGGACTTTTTGGTGGGTGTTAGAGCATTTAGTATTTTCATTATGCTGGCAGTTACACTACTGTGTGCATACGTTTATACGCACAGAACAACGCATTAAAAAGAGTGAATTCTTCTTATTTCTGTCACTATTAGAAGAAAAATTCACAACTGTAATTGAACAATAAAATAATAAAAAGGTGAATTTTTCTATATGCATGTAATATTTTAATAAATCTGACTGTGTGTGTGTGTATGTATGAGTGCATATATATATTGCTCAGAATCTCTCCAACTCTTTGGTTTTGTTCTTCTGGTATAATTTTTTAAAATAAATAAGTATATGTTATAATGGTAGTGTATATATTATGTGTGTATATAATCTTTTTATACATACATACACACACATACACACATATATATACACACATACATAATGGGAAAAAGTAGGTTTACAGTTGTTCATATGGAAAATAATACAATAATTAATCATGATACAAGAATAAACAGTATTTTGTGTACTCACAACTGTAAACCTACTTTTGTCCCACCCTGTGGGTACATATTTAGATATGTACTTCACTCTCATTGAAATCTACCAGACTATCAAACAGGGTGGAATTTGGTTTCCTTTAGTAACAATTGAGAGTGATAACGTAGTCTGTTATACTTGAAAGCAAGGGACTATGTAACTTCTTGTACAACCACTAGTGACAAAAATCATGGTGAATTCTTAAAAAAAACATTAAATATTGTTTTTTTACTGAGAAACTGATTTTCAAATATTTAAGCTACTTATAGGAGTAGAAAGAATATTTGTCTCCCCTGTTTAATTGATCAAATATTTGGCTCTTATGCTATAAATTAGATTCTGTATTGTTATCTTTTCAGTTTCCATTACTGATACTGGATAATCTGCTTTCTTAACCTATTAAGTTTCCATCCATCTTTTTATTGTTTTTTAAAGGTTTTATTTATTTATTTTTAGACAGAGGGGAAGGGAGGGAGAAAGAGAGAGAGAGAGAAACATCAATGTGTGGTTGCCTCTCGTGCACCCCCTACTGGGGACCTGGGCTGCAACCCAGGCATGTGCCCTGACTGAGAATAGAACTGGTGACACTTTGGTTCCAAGGCTGGCACTCAATCCACTGAACCACACCAGCCAGGGCAAAGTTTTCATCCTTCCCAGTCAAGAGAGGAAGCTATATATATTTGGCAATGAACATAAGTAGCAACCCCAAATCATCATTCAGTCATACAGAAGAAATATACAGTAATGTGGCTAATGTAAATGGTCAGCATGGATGCAGGCTTTGAAGTTTAGATAATTTGATGACTTCACATTTTTAATTGCACAGTTATGGAACCGTAAAATTAATTACTTTATAATTCTTATTTCATGATACATACAAATATGTGCATACTGACCTTTATCCAATCTGTAGTTAAAACTGCTATAAGCTACCTGATTAACAAGAAGGCTTAGTAATGAAGCCTCAAATGATATAGAATGTCTCATCATTTCAAAAATTTTCTCTATAATTATGGCTCATTTGTTCATTTCAACATTTTTATTAAGGTCGAAGATCCTAGATAAATTAAATCTGGATCCTTCTATCTCCACTTACTAGTGAACACTGAATTTGACTGAGGCTTAGCTATGTGCTGTTAGAGGTTTACTTTTCCATATTGCATTTCAAATTCACTCATAGAAATATTTTCCTTATCTGTAATGTTTCAAATATAATAGAAGCCAAAACCACAAGAAGAAAAATGTTTCCTTTGCTTTATGAATTCACAGACCTATTAGAATTATGAAGTGGTAACTCAAAGCTTTCATTTGTACTGATATTAAAGAATTATTAATAATGATAGCAAACTAGGCAGATTATATTTTATGGTATCTTGTCCCCTTTACGAAAGTCTTATATCTAGCTTTAGACATTCATTTTTTGTTATACTTATATAGTACCGGATAATTATTTGTTCCAGACTTGCTACATGTTCTTAGCCAACAAGGCTTCAAAGAATTGTGAGAGTTAATATAGTTAATCTACTAAAAATTCTGTGGACTTGCCACTAAATTTCAAAATTGAATTGCATTTTGAAATGGAATCTATCACTTACAGTGACACTTATTAAATGAAAATATAGCAATGTGAATGATCAGTTTCAGAGTAGTGATGTGATAAACATACACGTCAGAAGTTTTAAAAGTGATGTTTCACTATAATCTCTATTCCTCTTGATATCTTCTTTCAATACAATCTGATTAAGGAAACATTGCAGTGCCATTTAAAGACCTTAATTGTATAAGTTTATAGAGCTTCTTAGTCAATTTATCATGGTTGCAGAAAAATATCTTTAAAGACTTTAGGATACAAAAACTCTCATTCTATATAATAATTTTCAGTTTTTTAAAGGTCACCTCCCACCCAAGGAAAAGAATGTGATCACTAGAGTAATTACAAACAGAAATTGAATACCTATGTATGTCCCATTTAATAAACTAGAAAAGGTGAAACTATTTCAATATTATAACATGAATTTTAATCCTGTCATCATATGTTCATTTACCATATATTGTCAATATGATCATGTTTCATTAACTGAATGGTGCTCATTTTTTTCACATTCAGTGTGTCTGAAGTCTGGATATAGTGATGGCATGTGAAAATGGGAGTTTTATTCTCTCTTAGTGTTATATAAAATGGTAGTGTATTTAGCAGTCAGTGGAATCTTAGATTCAATAAAAATATGCTATTATTCGTAGTTCCCTCAGAAATAATTGCTACAATAATTATAATGCATAAAAAATCCACTGGGTTTGGGAGATAAGTCTTATGGTTATAGCCATAATGGAGTCACTGTGTCCCAAAGCTTTAAATAATTATAACACAGGGTAAAACATATGAAACAATAGGCTTTTAGACATTGGGAAATAAACAGCACATACCAATGAATCCTTAAAAAGAAAAGTAAATTAACTGAGTCTTATAACTATCCCCACCTTTTTTTTTTTTTGCCTAGAGAGAGTTTATAGGACACAGCACAGAAAGGATGCCCCAAAACTGAGCCACAAAGGCAACTTAGTTGAGGAGAAAACATTGAATAATCAGGGTGGACAAAGCAGCTGGAATGCACAAGGCAGATAATTGAAGGAGAGGAAAGAACAGGTGAGCAGAAGACAGATGAACAGAAAGAGAGCATCTGAAGTTTCCCCACTGTTCCTTAGCTGAACAAGAAACATGTGGGAGGGAAACACCCAAAACCCAAAGCTGGGAAAGAACCACTGGAAATGAGAAAGCAG
The DNA here is from genome assembly GCA_004026765.1 of Micronycteris hirsuta. Classification (NCBI taxonomy): domain Eukaryota; kingdom Metazoa; phylum Chordata; class Mammalia; order Chiroptera; family Phyllostomidae; genus Micronycteris; species Micronycteris hirsuta. The sequence continues at coordinate 24,454 of PVJI01006270.1, read as the reverse complement.
AACAACCTCTGGATCCCACATAGACAGGATAATTAGTTTCTTACCAGCCAGAACGGAAAAAAAATCAAAACAAACACATAAATAAAAAAACTTTGTTATGTGTCAGATATAAGACAGAAGACTCAGAAGAATGTATTTCAGTAATGGGTCTTAATAATCCTAGACTAAAGGCTGCTCTAGTGTCAGATTTGCTGTGATATCCTTGATGAAATGAAAGCCCAACAATAGGTAAAGTACCAAAAAAATGACACAGATGATAGAATAAGCAGATGAGAATGTTAAAATTGTCATAACTACATTTAACGTGTTCAGGAAGGTAGAGGGAAGCATGAGCATATTAAAAAACTTAGAAGATATACAAAAGATCCTAATAGCACTTGTATGGATAAAATAGGTAATGTTGGAGATGATAAATTAGGTACTGCAGAAATATTTATGAAGCAGAAGACATAGTGATATAAACTACCTAAAATGGAAAACGTAAATGACAAAAAGGAAAAAAATCTGACCAGTCTCAGAAAGCAATTGAGTATGTCATTGATACAACACACTGATTTTCCAGGTTTTCTTGTACTAATTTCTGTGTGTGTGTGTGTGTGTGTGTGTGTGTGTGTGTGTGTGTGTGTGTGTGTGTGTTGAATGTAACTCTACAAAATTTCATTGCATAGATTCTTGTATCTACCATAGTCAAAATAAGGAACTGCTCTATCAGCACATAGGTGTCAGGTGGCCCTTTTATAGCCACACCCACTTCACATCACCCCCTCCCATCCTTAACTCGAGCCACCACTAACCTGTTCCCAATTTCTAGAATTTTGTCATTTCAAGTTGAATAAATTGACTCTTCCAATATAAGCTCTTGGTATTGGCATTTTATTTTACGCAATATAATTCTCTGGAGATTTATTCTGGTTGTTGCATGCATCTACTCATTTTATTCTTTATAGCTAGAGTTTGATTGTGGTAATTGCTAATATTCTTATTGTCTCTCCTATTGAATTGCAATAGATTGTTTCTAATTTGTGTTTAATATTAAAATGTGTTCTGAACATACTTTAATATGTATATCGTTGCAAATCTGTACAGGTTTCTTTGGATGTGTACCAAGGAATGGATTCAATGAGACCTATAATATGTATATGTTCAGTTGGGAAATAATAATGATTTTCAAAGGTGAATTTACCAATTACACTTCCATCGATCTGCACTTCCATTCATTTAAAGGCATGTGCATTTTAATTTGTGCTACTTTGAACCACGTTACACAGATACCTACCAAGTTTTGATTGCTGATACTAAAGCCCTACTAGAACCATCATTATTAATAGCTTCAAAATCCTTAAACACATTTAAAAATTTCAGTTACTTAGATTTGATAATGGTTCTTAATTTTTCCTTCTTGTGTGTTATATATTAAGTGGACTTTGGAAAGTATATCAGTAAAAGTGCTATATGGGAGGCAACCACAAAAATCTCAATGACATATAATAGGCATTTATCAGTTCACAAATTTGAAGGCTGGCTGGCCTTCAGGCAGGCCTGAAGGCAGGCCGAGTCTGTGTGGATGTCTCTGCTGATCTTAATTCTGAGTGAGCTGGGAGTTAATCGATCTAGGCTGAACTCCGCTCCAAGTGTCAGTCATCCTTCTCTTGGGAATAATGGGTTGGCTGAGCATGTGCTTTTCATCACCATTGCAGAGGCATAGGCGAGCAAGCCCAGATGTACAGGCCTTCCCCAAACCCCTGCCTCCATTGCAGATGGAACGCAATCATTTTACAAAGCAAGTTGCAAGTCCAGATGGGAGCCCCCTGAAAAGTTACATGATGAAGGATATGGTGTTTACTCCTGTTACTATGGAAAGAGTAGAGCTGTGTAATGGTGCGGGCTACAACTCAAGATGCAAATTAGTCTATTTTACTAGTTTACATGGTTGCAAGCATGTCATTTACATGCTATTATTCCTAAAGCATGTTTTGTTTTGTTTAAGAAATAGGAAAATGCTGTCATACTGTACCAGGTGGGGGGAAGTAGGTTTACCATTGTTCATGTGGAAAATAATACAATAATTAATAAATAACAAGACAAGAACTAAGCCTGTGTTTTACAAACTCACAACTATAAACCTACTTTTGCTCCACCCTGTCTGTATTAAAGTTTCCGGAGATAGCAAATGAATATGATATTTTCATATGTAATCACTTGTGCAGACTCTGAACAAAAGGGATGAGATGCCAAGTTACAAATATTTGAATTAAATGACTATCATGTTTTATTCAAGAAGCGAGGGCTCATTATATCAGATTTTAGAGCTTACTATTCATTTTTACAGTTTTCAGCTGTATATTCAAATGTGTGCCCCCGGTGGTGCTTCTCTTGGGACTGATGTTATGATGATGAGACTAAGAACTGTCTTTCAAGGAACATTCCGTCTGACAGACAGTATCTTGATTAAGATGAGCTTTAATTAGGATAAATGAGGCTGCTTAGTCATCTGTTTGGCATGATGAGCCCTGAATCTTCAGAATAATCTTGAAAGTAATGAAAAAATTTCCATTTTCTTATTGAAAACACAAATTAGATTTAGAGTGGAGAGCTTGCCCACCTGTGCAACAGGCATGCCTACACCTGTTCAGAATCACCAAGACCACCGTTTCGTTAGCGTCAGTGATCTTAGAATGGACTGTGCGGACTACTAAACATTGCTCAAGGGAGTCTGTTAGCAGGATTCATTCCCGGGGAAAAAAAGAAAAAAGGTTTTTTTTTTGTGTTTTTTTTTTAAACAAAGTTAAGCCTAATTGGTGCTGATATGTTCTTCCCATATTTGACAAAGCTATCATCTTTTTTGTTATTAATCCATTCAGATTCTCCAAAGAAATTACACAGTACATTAAACTTTGACATTCATTGCTATTACTTGATTGGGAGCAACTTTCCTAAGTATCTCTGTTTATTTTCTGTTGCTATGTAACAAATTACCACATAGACTTAGGATCTCACTGCAACAAAAATATTATCTAAGTGTTTCTAAAGGTCAGGATTCCAGGCATGGTTTAACTAGATTCTCTACTCAGAGTCCTCCATGCTGAAATCCACATGGCAGTTGGGGATGCTACGTGGCTGGAGGCTTAGGGTCCTCTCAGTTCGTTCAGGTTATTGGCAGAGTTCAGTTCCTTGCAATATATAGGGTCCGGCAGAAGTAATGCCTGCTTGACTGTGCTTGGTAGGGTAGTAATATGGGTGTAATATTTTATAGTTTTAATTTGAACATTTTGCCTAAAATGTCATATGGAGTGCTTGAGTGTGATATTGTTATGTTACAGAATTACATGCTCATGGTTTTATAATGAAAAGGGGAGCTATTTGTGCCAGATCCTGTCATACCAATATGTCCATTTTCTTGCTGGCTGCAGGCCAGGAGTTGCTTTCAGGTTCTAGAGCATTGTTTCTTAAAGTCATTATTATTTTCTGTGAAAAAAAAAAAAAAGAAAAACAAAACAAGGAGCACAGCTATCATTTCAACCAACAAAATGTGAAGAAGTAATTTAAAATTTTGAGTTCTCATATCAGAGAACTTAATTTTTAATAGAATACACATTAGGATCAAATCTGCTAGTGCACTGTTAGATAGTTCAGACAATGAGTTCGTTAAATTATGTGTGATACCTTCTCTTCAATGTTTTTAAAGCGTAGGTTTATTCATATGTTTTTCACAGTTATCTTGAAAAAAGAGGAGGAAGGATAAGAGCAGAGCTCTTATAAGGAAAAGATCATGAAATTCTGCTACCTTAAAGACCCAAGCTGTGATTCCATGAATAATCCTCGAGTTGGCAAGACTTCAGTAGGGAAATGCACACAGAGAAGCCAGAAGCAAAGGCTCGGGGCTATAGTTTACACAAATCAGGCGTTTCAGAAAGGACTGACATCTGAAGTCATCTCTATAGCAATCTTAAATGACAGACAAAAAAAAAATATGAGTATATCTGGCTATTCTGCCGATTTCTCAATAAAGATTACTTTAAAAATATTTATAATCTCTGGAGTCTGTCATGGGCCCACTTATCCTCTCTATATATTCTCCCAAATGATTATATATGTACATTTTTTCTTAATTTATATTTTCAGTCAAAAAGTTTTTTCTGAAACACAGACATTTATAAGCAAATATTAGAAAGTCTAATAAACACCTCAAAATCAAAGGGCCTAAAACTGATCCATCATTGTCATTATGTTGCTTTTCTCCGATGTTAGCCTTCTGAGTGAATGATACCACAGAGACACACAGCTTCTCTGAAAACAAGCCCTATTACTCTTTCTTGTTCCCCTTTCAGGCAGCCAAACTATTAGCATTGTACCTTTAAAATATCTTCCACATATATCTGCTTCACCAGATCCTTATGGCTTCTGCATAAATCTAGGTGACCAGTATCTTTTTGGTGTCTAATTGACTGCTAGCTGGATTTTCTACCTTGTGTATGATCCCTACAAAATCTATTTGCCATTCCATTCTTTCAAAGATACAGATGCGGTCATGACTCACTTATTTTAAATATAATATTTCATTTATTCTCCTTTTTATGTAAAAGAAAAAATCCAGAGATAGCTTAATATGTCTTCTGTTATCTGCGTGCCACTTAAGCCTTATTCCTCGTGATTCCTTCCCATCCTGTCAAGAACAAGTCACACGAATATTTCTTGATTAATAAGACATTTTATGTGTCTTTTCCCTATGACCTGTCAGTTGTAATCCATAGACTTTTCCACTGGAATCCTCTTCTTCATTTCCTTTCCTCATTATGACTAAAGATTAATCATTCTTCAACTCTGAGTCTAAATCAGTTTCTCAGGGAGGTCTGTCTTATCTTTATATTTAATTAGACAAAATGCCACTTTGACACCTGTGCTTTCACTGCCTCAGCACTTTTCACACTTGCTTTAAGCGTTAGTTTCACAGTCTGGCTTCTCTGCTTTACCATAAGATGGTGGAACCAGGCCACTTTTCTCTTATCAGATTTGCTTCCTGTAATACAGTGTGTGGGACAGGTGCAAATGGAAATAATTAACAGTTCACAAAGGAAGGAGGGAAAGAAAATACATTTTAAAAACCTGCTCTTTGGAAAGGAGCAGAGTAAATATTAATTAGTCAATAACTAGGCAAAAAGGAGACATCAAATACTTTAAGGAAGTTATAATATCAGATATGACCTTTAGCAAGTTTAATTGATAATGCTGGTAAAATAGATTGAGGGAAAAAGAATAAAGGAAGCCTGTTTTCTAGGGTGAATTGAATCTGAATTAAGGTAATGACATCAAAAAGGAAAGAGAGTCACATGTGAGGTACTCTGATCTTTACTGTTACAGGAATTAGAAAATAAAAGAAAAGTTGTGATTCAGGTGTCAGATGTGAGGAAGGAATTCAAACTGACTTTGAGCTTTTGACTTTAAAAATTAAAGAAAATAGTATTGACATTTACCTGCCTAAAGAAATCTAGAGACAAGATCAGATGTGATTTATATAAGTTCAGTTTTAATCACAAATTTGGACTATTGGGTCAACCATTTATAAGGAGGCTTTTTGTTCAGAAAAGGAATTTAAGTTAAAGATGAAGATATGTTTACCACTTGAAATTCTCATTAATATAAGGAAACACCTAGATATATTTCTCTGAAGAAAAGCAGATATAAAGAATATACCAAATATCCTTGCTGAATAAGATCGCCTTCACATTTCCCTCAGATTGACTGAACTTTGGACCGCTTTCTTTCCAACTAGAAGCCTCTGACCTCTCTTTTCTTAGAGCATTTACTTTAGAAAACTTGCATTTGTAAATTGTTTTAGAACTTCCCCTTTGAGATGTAAATCTTCTCCCAGCTTCAGGACAGTTTTACAAACACAAAGTGCCTTTTTTAAGAACCTGAGAGTAAGGTCTTTGAAATGGAGTCAGGAAGAAAGAGACTCTGTTTCCTAGACTCTGTGTGAGAGTAGAAGCGTAACTTCAGTAAGCACCAATTAGCAAACCCAGATGGCCAGCCGTGTTGACCAAGGACACCCTCCAGCACCCTTCAGTGCTTTTCCACTAGCTCCCTTCAGTGACTGAAAACTCTCCTTTTGCTTCGTTCAGTCTGTCTCCCCTATTACAGTAGTCTTGTCCTCTATTGAATAGCATTGAATAAAGTCTCAGGCTTAGAACCTCTGTAGTTATCATGGCAAATGGGATTAAAACTGCTATGTAAACACAAGGGATTAGAAATCAGAGTCTGATATGGTTTTATAATTGCCAACCAATTGTGATGTTACCTTGCAATAGAAGACAGCCCATCATATATGTCTGTAGAACATTACCTTCAGTATCTCTTTAAGTTTGTATCAGTTGTTTTCCTTGGAAATTTTCCTTTAAAGGCACATAAAACAAATACTTTACTGGTTCATGCAGTGACTGATTAGTCCCTCAAGAAATGTCTATAATTCTACTTTATTTTCCCCCTCTAATAGATTTGGAGGATAAGAAAATAGTAAGAAGCATATATTTGCAAATTAGCTTCTTTTTAAAGTGTACGGTATTTGCAAGGAAATCTCTGTTTGGCCAGCTGCTTTTTCAGAAAATGTTAAAAGAAGCCAGAATGAAAAAAAAAAGGCATTTAAAATGCCCCATTTAGTGGCTGAATGCATAAACTGTAATTCCTCAGCAGTAATGCATTAAACAGGCAAATATTACTTTACATCACCATTTTGGGAAAAGAAACCATCGGGTCCATAACCCTGCAAGTACTATTATAAATGCCATCAGGAATCAGTGCTTCCTGTGACTGGGAAGCTATGAAGCCAAATGTGAGGTTTAAATAGAATGATATCACATGTTTCTCAGGGATTACACATAATCAACCTCTTGACTTGGCAGCTTTATTAGACAACTTGGAATATAGACGACTGTTACTGTAACTTATTCGTACGTCTATTTTCAGATATTTTCTTCTCCATTGTTAAAGTTTAGTACACATGAGGCTATAAGTAATTTCCCTTTGGATATTTTTATGATATTCACTCTTACCAACTTTATCATGCTTTGTTTTTGATGTTTGCAACTTCACACCACTGCACTTTTTACCTCAGTCACTTTTCCCATGTCACGCTCTGCTTTTAAGGATATATCATTTAGCAAAATATGTGTAAAACTTGCCTTCTGTACCTCCTTTTCTTCATTTTCAGGATACACATTTGATTGTTATATTTATGGTAGCCATTATTTATACAGTTTTATAGTTGTGATTTTGCTTCCTCCTTTGTAGTAGAAGTAAAATTCTAAGATTCTGGAATCTAAGCCGACTCTTGGTCATCTTGGAATAGCCAGGCCAGCTGCTTTTTCAGATAAATATGGCTCCATGAGTAAGTCCAAAAGAAACCAGTTAGAAACTGCCTAGCTAGCCCTGATAATTATGAGAAATCATAATTTTCTGTCATCTTAAAGCCCTGAGTTTGGGGGTCCTTTTGCAATAATTAACTGTTCCAAGAATTGGCATGTGACAGTGTTTCCAAACAATAACCTAACAGGCACCCTTGGCTTTGAGCCGGTGTGACGGGCAGCGCTGCACGGGTGAGGAGGAGACTATAGAAGAAGCTTGGGAGTCGGAGAAAGAGTAACTCACATTATGTAATTGAAGAACTGCTGGCAAAACCTTACTTACCTTGAGCAGCTAGGAAGATAGAAAGTGCACTTTAATGCTCCTGTAGGTCTGATTTAAGAGATTTTCACACAGAATAATGAATGTCATGTCGCATTATTATGGTTACACGTGTTAAAACACAGGAAGGGGGATGAGCTACAGAAGGAGCTGTGTAGTTGCATGCAAAACCCAGAGGATTTAGGTGATTAAAAGTAAAGATATTACTCATCTCTAGTCCCTGATGGGGAAAACATTCTCATTGTGAAGTCAAATCTGGGCTAAATTTAAGTCAAGAGCACAGCTTTAGTGTCTTATGTTCAAATCCCTGAAAGGTTTAAGATGGTACCTATTAAAACTTCTCAGCAAGTGAAAAATGGTCTCAAAGAATTAACAAGCACCCGGGGTCCTTGCTTTCCAAAACTTCACTTGGTGCCTCAAAAAAACATTAGGCATCTTCCTTTTGGGTGAAATACATCAGTAAAACACCAGTATATTGGATTTTTAAAAGCTCAAAATTAAAGGGGTGCCTAGCTTTTTGTAAGCAGAAAACAGGATAAAAAATTTTTATAGCTCTAAATCTTGGACATTTACTCTGGGTCACTTACCCTTCCTGAAAAGGAAATGTGACTTCAGGGGCAGCCAAAAGCTCTGAAGGTAGAATCCAGAGCCGAGCAGAATTATAGATCAGGAAACCATATCCAGGGACAGAAATGAGCCCTACTCAGGAAACATTCCATGCCCCTGCAGGAGGGGGAACTAGAAACATGTGCTTGGATATATTGTGAAATTCTCGTTGGCTAATGAGTACTTCTGCTTACCATGTTACAATGGGATTGCCTGTTGTTGCTATCCTGTCACAGTCTCACAACTGCATGCCCTCTGTCTGTCTGTTTCTCTGTGTTAGGGCAGGGGCTGTTTTATGTTCACAGCTCTCTGGATCATTGTAGCTGTACCCGAGAGGCTTTTACCACATACGGACCTTGTGCAGATCACAAGACACTGGAGTTTAACCTTGATGTCATAAATGAGATTGAGTGCATTTGGGGGAGTGACTATGTATTCTGTTTTTTACTAGGAGCATTTGGGATGAAATTGAGGCTAGAAGGTGGACTATGGTAGATTAAGCAAAGCCACATATAGTACTTTGTGGAAGAAGTAACATTTTACAACTTCCAAGTCCACATTTCAAAGGACCTTACAGCATCTGTGTTTGCTGCCGTGATATAACTATGTAAAGAAGCATTCAACCCTATTTGAGGATAGGAAGCCAGGTGGGGAATAAATGAGTCACTCTAGCCAATAGCCGATGCCTACAGCCAGACATTATGCTATCTTGGCCTTCCAACCTAGCTAACTCTCCAGCTAATTGTAGCCATATATGTGAGCCTAGGTAAAATCAATGGAGGAATAGGAAAACACAACAATATAGTATTGCGAGGCATAATAGACCATAGATGTTTGAAGCCACTGAGTTTGGGAGAGGTTTGTTAGATAGTAGTAGATAACTGATACGGTTAGTATACACGCACTGTGTTTGGAAAAGAATGCATCCTCCCCACTCCACACACAAGTAGTACACGTAACACACACATACTAAAAAGTAGATATGCATGTCTAAGAGAAGCTAAGGTTCATGGGCATACCATTAGACTTGGTCTGGAAGTAGCTTTTTCACTCCTGTCTTTGCTGGTGAACAGCATTATCTTTATTCTGTACAGTTTATGCCTGTTTCTTTTTGGTTTATTTGTTTCTCTCAACTTGCCACATAATTTTCTATGACCCACATACCAGGGAACAGTTAAATGGCTACAGAAGATAATGCATGTGGACTAACTAAGTAAATAAATGTGTCTGTGCTCTAGAGGCAAGAGAGCCAAAAGCTCAGTACATAAGTTAAATCCTCATAACATTTAACCATCTATGTTCTCTCATGTGCAGCATCATTCAGAGAAAAAATGAATAAGCAATACATTAGTTACATTTTCCCAAGTTAAAGTTAAGATAAATCTGTCTATATGGCAAGATACATTTCAAGAATTTCTCTAACACCATTTAGAAAGCAAATCCAGGGGCTCCTAGTATGGTAAGAATTCTCTCCAATGTATTTAATGTAGTAAGCTATCCCGTGGTTTTGTGATTACATTATGAATACGTTTATCAATTAAGAAATAATAATAAGGAGCTATTGAGATCAATAAAATCTTTACTAAATACTCCTCTCAATGAGTGATTCATGTGTGAAGCATCATGTCATAGTTCTCAAAAACAGAGTCATAGATTTGTGATTATCCCCAATGTTATTATCAGATTGTGATATGTAAGTTATTTAATTAATAATCCTTCATTTTCATTATATTAAAATTGTCATGAATACCTATCTCCTAGGATTTCCCCACCTGCCCAGAGAGGATTGTGGGTGGGTGAAATGGGTGAATTGTATCACTTATAGAAATGGGTAGGGCAAAGGGTTGTGGGAATATGGGTTTCATTTGGAATATGTCTTTTTGAGATACTCAGGTTAATATGGCTATAATTCCCCAAGAGGATATAGGATCAAACCATTGGGCAATAATAAGATCACCTAAGGTAGAGACGTTCAGAGAAATGCCAGTACCAAGTTTTACAAGTCTTGAGACTTCTAAACATTGGAGAGTTACATGAGAAATCTACACTTGAGGCTGGAAGAAAATGATCAAGGAAGAGCACACAGAGAGGAGGGTATTGTTCACCTAAGGAAGGAGAATGTTTTAAGAAGGAAGGAGTGTTATCAGCATTAAATAATGCTGATGGGTAAAGTAACATAAAGGTTGTGATGATTTAAGGGTCATTAGGAAGGTCACTGTGACCTCTACAAGGACAGTTTAGCAGTGATAGCTGAAAACCAAAATCAGGTCAGAAAACTAAAAGCATGCTTTGCTTCTGGAATAACGGAAAATTTAGATGATTAATAATTTACTGCTGCTGGAAGTTACTAACATGGAAAAGAAGTCCCATGGATGTCATTTTTACACCTTTTATGTCTTTTGTTTATCTTTAAGAAAAAATAATTGTAAAGAATACCAGGTTAAAAAACAAAGGAGAATTAATTGATTCTTAGATTGCAGTACACACTCAAGACGTATATTTAGAAAGATAATTAGTATGTGAGAAAATCAGTTGAACTAAAGCCATCATTTTGAAAGTTAATCATTTTTAAATAGATAAACACATAAAAAACAAATCAAGATAAAAACAACAAACAAATGGTTGATTGCCCTTTCCCCACATTATACTGTCTTTGTCTGCAATCTTATCATACATACTGATCAGAATGTGTTCAGTTATGGAGTTCAGCTGTGAGAACTGTACTGAAGGGGAGAAACATGCTAGCTCTGTTCGTGTTGAGTTACAGGGGTTCGGTAGGCCTGTAGGCTCACACTTACACCCTCAGATGACCTCCTGACTCGTGGGGCTCCTTATGTTTGTGGAAGAATCACTGTATGGATAGTATAGTAAATGGCACCCCAAAATATGCTTAGTTGACATATTGACTATTTTGAGCTAAAGGCCTTTGAAAACCAACAGATAGAAAATGGACACTCTGACCACTTCCTTTTCTTCCTCATGGTAAATGACACCAGGGACAGTGAAAGGAAGCAGTGACTGTTCATTCCTAGGAGGCTCAATAACTGCTCAGACCCAAAACCGAATGAATAGGAGTCACAATCCAAAGAACTATAATTAGAATATTTTTCTTTTGCTAATTCTTTCCTTTGGAGAGACAATGAAAAGGAGAAACGTTAGCCTTCCTATCTGGACGGAATAGTACAGGCGGACACCCAGGAGGCTGAGGATGTGAGAATTTTACTTCTTGCTGACCATTCAGCTACAGCGTCCTGGATGAGTGGGCATCTCAGCAATGATATCCCGCCCCAATTGGCAGACACCGTAAGGGGAGCAAAACTTTGCCTCAGCCTCCTCAGGGTGTATGGCTCAGCCTGAGAGTAAAGCTGATGTAAAACAAACAGCAGGAGAACAGTGTGCGTGTTTATAGCCCTCACAGTAAAATGCAGACTCAAAAAGTGGATAGGCCTAAGCACTTATATACTAGGTTGAACAAAGAGTATCAATTATAAAAAAGTAACTGACATGTAAGTAGGGACTAAAGGAAATTCAGACTATGATAGCAAGGTCTGTCCATACAGATTTCTCTGGGCCTCACCTCCCCGTCTTTGTTGCTAAGACTGCTTCTTTCCTCCTGGAATAGGGAAGGGAATTTTTTCACATGGGAGTTTCATCTCCTATTTTCAGGAAGAAGTGGGGATTTGGTAGTGTTCCTTTTGTATCTGCAGTTTTCAAGTACCTTTAGCTCAAAATAGTCAATTTGCCAAATCAATGTATTTTGGATTGGTGTATTCTGCTACTACCTCATTACAAAATTGTGGTTACTGGTCTCACATTTGTTTAAAATCTGAAAAGTCTGGTACTCATTCACTTCAGTTCAGTTCAAGGGTATGACAATCCTGCAATTCCTGAACCAGTCTTGATGGCGAAATATTTTCAGAGGATATTTGTACTATTTATTTGTAGAAGTAGCATGATGCCACTGAATCTCCTGCCCATGCACCAAACAGAAATTCAACAAAGTGATAACATTAAGATTTTGTCATTAAGATTTCTATTAAAGTAATAGCAAACAACTTCTTTACTTGTTTAAGATATAGGGGGAAAGACATAGGACAAAACAACAGGGAATCTGATAGAATAGGTGGGGTATTTGGATCTAAATGGTCAGTGACATTGCTCAGTCAGCTGCCTAAAGATTCGCAGTTCTTTCTGGCTCAAACCTGAAACATCCCCAGTTCTAGAGTTCTCCATGATCTGCACGTAATGATGCACTACTTATGTCTCCGTTTTTAGGAAACAGAAAGGAGCCGGTTTTATATTTTGCATGTTGTCATGTCTTAGCCCTATTGTCCACAGCCAAGTCCTGCTTCTCTGGCACGTTTCCTCTACTTTTCTCATATACATCTTTTATGTTCTTACAAAGCGTGCTCTTTACAGAAGAAGTTGGCATTGGGTTATATTTAAAATGTGTTCTCTGCGTTGCATAAAAAACACTTGTTCTTCCATTAAACACTTTTCCAAATACAATGGCACTGTCGTTTGCTTCATTTAAAGAAGGATAGTATATTTAATACACATAGACTTTTAAAGTTCTTTACTTTTGCTAATGAGCCATGGTTCTTTCCCTGCCTTTGGGCTACTGTAAACTTAAATCAGTTAAAAGTCTGCAGATATCACACTTATTTATTACATATGTTTAGCCAATGGCTGGTGACAATGATATCCATGAAAATGCTATAAACTTTTCTCTCTGAAAGTACTATTTTTTTTAAATGTTAGACTTCCAGCTTTAATATTCTACAGTTCACGTTTCTTTTCCCCTAAAATTAGACTGGTGGCAAACATTTATGTGAGTTACTGAGCCTGACATCTAATTAACACAGTCTTTACAGGTTTAATGAGCAGTGATAAATTTCTATCCTTTCTTTGGCACATTTTAATTAGTTGTAATTATGAGTGGAGTGACCTGAAAAGATTGTTGTCCTACAAAATCACAGTAAATTTGCACAATTTATATTTGCAGGGACAGAATGTGTTTTTATGACTTGAAAAACCAAAAGGTTATTTAAGCCATTTTAGTAGTCACATAAAATCCTTCGTAGAGTGCAGGTAGCTAAAACATTGAACATTCATATTTTAACAACATCAGGTGAGATGCTTCATAAATCACATTTATCACAGATCATTTCTCCAGACTCAGCCTTTGCAATTTACATAAAACCTGAACTCAAACAGATATATGTATGTGAGCTGGTTTTTATCTTATTAAGAAGACAAAACTACATTCATTTACTATAAACTTTTAATATGATTTTAAAGCATAATTAGTAATGCTTTGAGGAATAGAAAAAGATAGATGTTTGAACTGAGGTGTTTGAAAAGTGTCATATGTCCATTAGGAATAAAATGAAGAACAAGGCAGGTTATGGCCTTGTTTTATAAAGATTATCGTGTGGCAGAAGAGAAGAGCAAACAATTCCAACAAGTGCCAACATGTGGATGACAACCGGTGCACACGGTGGGAAGACCTGCATTGCAACTAAGGGATCACTCAAGTTTCTGAGAAGTGAAAGTGATTATGATGATGGTATATAAATAAAAATAACGAGCATTTTCTTTGTGCTTGCTAATCACTACATACTATTATGAAATTTTACATATCTTTTAGATAACTGGTAATTTTAGGAATAGGAGCACTAGTCAGTTGAGTTTTCCCACTTAGAGCAAAGTTGTAAAGACCAAGGAAATCTAAGATTATATTTGGAATTTCACTCCCAGTGGAATACACTATAAATACAGTACACATCCTGCTGCTTCCATAGGATGGGCGGGGGTGGGGGGTGGAGGGGATGGCTCGTTTTGTCCTTTCTCTACCCTCTCTGCATTTCCAACATAGAGTTTAATGCCAAGTTATTATCATCAGTGACAAGCCTGAACTAACATGCTGTTTTTTATAGCTTTCAGCTCCTGCCCTCTCCCCCACTATAATCCCCTTTGAACCATCATCTTTAAAAAGGAATCTAGTATCCCATTCATCTTGGGGCAGCTGTATAAACTTCATGTCCTTATAGGCTTTCTTAAGAGAAAGATCATTCAATTATACATCTGCCATTGTCAGCGGGGCATGAATGTGATGCACCCATGAAACCCCTTCTCCAGTTCTTTCTGTCATCATTTACAAAAGACTCTTGCTTCCCTGTAAAATCTTGCAGTAGGCTTTATTTTACAAATATGCTTGCCACATGTCTCTCATTCTGTAAACTCTTCTACACTAGGACCTTGACATTAATTCCATCAACCCATATATATAGCCATTATATATATATATATATATATAATATGCCTTCACTGAAATGGCAGAGCCCATTGGGAGTGGGTCGTGACTCACTGTAACCCATAGAAAGCAGAGGAAGCAACACTATATGACTCCTGAGGGTAGTTTAGAAAAGGAAATGCAATGCCTGTCTTACTTGCTGGAACAATCTTTGGAGTTCTGAGCTACCATGTATGTGTTCTGACTACCCTGAGGGCACCATCCTAGAGTCTATATGGAGGGCTCTGTGGAGGGGTCCTGCGACCACATGAAGAGAGATGAATGCTTGGTGGGCCCTCAGTTATTCCACCTCCAGCTGATGCAGAAATGAAGCTGCATCTGAGACCCTCCTAAATGAAAGCTGTTAACACATGGAAACTGCTAACACACAGAAACTGTAAAAGATAAAAGCCCATATTTTAAGCCAGAAAGTTCTGGCATGATTTGTTATGCAGCATTAGATGACTAGAAAGGAGTAATTGTATAATTTACTATCAAAGTGTGCCCTCCAAGTGTTCCCGGAGTAATTCACATGTTGCAGGGACATTTTTTCTTTGAGATATGTCTCACTCTTTCTATATTCTGTTACTTCTCTGTACTATTGCCTAATAGAAATCTTCTAAAAGACTGCCGTTAAATGTAAACACAAAGAGGATGATATTACAGTTGCACAACTGCTCTCTTGATTCTACCGCCAGTAGGTTCCGAGCACATTCTGAGAATCAAAGGCTTCTGCAGGCTGATCCCAGCTTGGCACTGTAATGTGCTCCAGCTTCTGGCAAGTCACTTAACATCTGTGGAACATCATTTTCCTCTGCAAAAAGACGATAATCTTACCTATCACACAGGGGTGTTGTATGGTTTAGATAGGGTTACACTCTGAAAATATAATGTATTGTACTATAATTTCGAGGTAACATTATAAACACGCTTCTCCTTTCTCATTTATGACCATATGGAATGGGTGCCATGAGGACTAGGCTCGTAGTTTGCAAAGTCTCCACGACTCAAATTGTCACCTTGCAGCCGGCTGCTACCCTAACCATTTAAGCACTACTGCAAAGGTTGGTTAAATAAAAATCCATGTGTCATCTAGAATTGCGTGCTGTTTTGGCTTCATTTCCCTAACTTTACAGAAATTTTGCAAGGTTTTACGAGGCTTTAATAGTTACAATTGATCTTGGATTTGCAACAGCATTTTACTGCACTCCTAAGCAACCTACATTAGGGAACAATTTACTATGGAAATCTAAGGTCCTGGTTAAGTCTTAGTTAAAATGTTCTGGTAAGAACACACTAATGATTCTTGCTCCCTTGGAAATTGATATGAATTCCTTGGCTACTGAAAGTTTGTCTCTTTTGATAGAGTCTTGGATTATCTATGTAGAAAAATCTTTTTAAAAAAAGAATTGTAATTAGCTGAATTAGTCCTCATTCAATTTCATAATAATACACATGAATTTAACAGATAAGAAGTAAATGATGGTTTAGTACAATTTAACCAAGTAATATTTTAATTGAATTTGGTCAATATTAAGGGAGGGAGAATTCATTTATATTTTTATTTTACCTTAAAACTGTAATTAATTCAAGCAACAGTATCAGACCAAACTTAGCAATGTTTAAATTGGGCTGACGGTTCCCCTAACCCATGCCCACATAGTAGCTTAAAAGAAGACAGAAATGGACATTTATTGTTTAAAAGAGAAATGTTATCTCATGCATTTTGTCATGAAAATATTTATAGTTGCAAAAAAGTGAGAATTTTATTCTTTCTACCTAATTTGAATTATTCATACTGGTCTGTAAATAATCCATCCCTACAACAAGGGATTTATAAGGAAATTATACCACTTATGTTTCACCCTTTTGACATTTGATCTTGTGTTTCCATAAAGTATGCTTTTTTAAATACCAAATCTAAACTTTCTTCACGAGAAATATTAGAATACAAGTTGTCTTCATTCCTATTTCTCTAATAAACTTCCATATTAAAAAATTCATGGCCCTTTCACTTGTCATTTTTGGGGGTTCTAAAGATTTAATATATTTTATCATTAAAGAAATTAAACTACCCTATCTTCAACCTGAGGTTCTCTGTGACAGCTGAAGAAATGGGGTAAGTCCCCCTCTCTTCAAGTTTCCTCAGCCTGGTGTGGCTCTTCCACCATTAAATATCTGTAGATCATGGAGGTTCTGCTTCGTGGGGCCACAAAATTTTTATTTACGATTAAACCCAGGAGTGCAGTTCTCTGCAGTGACATTATGTCATGGAAGACTTTCACAGTTGGAGCCGGGACATGAAAAGCAGATTGTGCAGCAACTGCAAGTGGCCCTCAGGAGGAGAGAGAAGTTCTGCATCTTGAGGAAAACCAAACAGAATGCCTAAACCCCACACCTTCTTCTTCATGCAAACCGACTGCAGGCTCTTATATATTTTTTTAATTTTAACTTTATTGTTTATGCTGTTACAGTTGTTCCAGCTTTTTCTCCCTTTCCCTGCCTCCATCAAGCCCCGCCCCCTCCCCCGAACAAGCCAATCCCCATATTGTTGTCAGTGTCCATGGGTTGTGCATAAATGTTCTTTGCTTAGTCCTTTAACCATCTTTCATCCCTTGCCGCTTTCCAGCAACTGTCAGGCTCTTATAATCAAAATGTGTATTCACTGCTAAGTGAGCAGAAATCCCAATTTGCATTGAAAATGCACAAATTGTCATTATTATCCTATCTAGACCTGCTTTACAATTCTAGACAAATAACCAAAATCTCATTGAACAGTTTAGGAGAGTCAGGATGCTGAAGACTGGGTTAGGGGGCAAGAAGACAAAATCAAGGGATTCTTTACCTTTTTGATGAGTAACTGGAACCTATATAGCAGTTTCCCTATGAGGTGTTATTTGTAATGACTCTTAGTGAAGAGAATAATTTGAAACTGGGCATTGGATGAGAATTTAGAGTTTAATGGTTTCAATATTATGGATTAAGATAACTGAGCATGGCAACACATATCAAAATAGTAATTAAATAAATAAAATTATACTTTAATTGGATTCATCTTCTTCTGGAAGGTTTAAATTTTAACATTTTTTTAATTAAAGATTTGATGAACCCTTTAATTTGGAGTCGGTGGTCTTAGCAACACAGTAGCTTAAACTCCCAACGTATCAGATCTTAAGGAAACCCTATTTTTATTACCTCTGTAGTTATAAATCATTCTGTGGTTTGCCCCATAAATTTAAAGTCATGGCTATAGTTTCCTAAGCTCTATTGGTTATGCCTTTATAAAACCAAACTCCGTAAGACTGGAAAATAAAACATTTTCATGGGTGTAAAAATAAAGTTTAAAGATAGATCACATAGTTTGACATGGAATAGGTTCATAATATATGTGCTTACCAAAGATTGAAAGTGAATTAATGCTGAACTGAAAATGGAATTTAGGACTTTCTGACTACCAGTTACATTTGTAGTAAAGAAATCAGCCTTGTCAATTTTATTGACAAGTGTTCTGGAAACATTATTTTGAATTTAATCAACTAGAATTTTTGCCACAAGGATATCAAGACTATGAGAATGTACAAACATTTGTCTATTTAGGTCAGTGTTGACAGAGAAAGAAGTTGTGACATTGTACTAAATACTGAAGATATTTCTTGATTCTTTAAAAAATAATATTTTCTACATTCTGGGATCATTAATCTGAGTAGTAAACCTTTAATATTCAAGGAAAAACAACTAATAACTTAATGTATATTACATTGCTTTTTGTGTTATTTGCTATTCCTGTGGGCCCTTCCATTTATAGGGCATCCAACCAGTGGTTTTTCTAATCTGTATTCCCTACTAAACTATTAGCTCCAAAATTTAGGGACATTGTATTCTCTACATCTGGCATGATGCCTGGCACTTCCTAAGAATTAAATCACTATTTAATGAATAAAATTACTATGTAGCTATTAGTCTAATCTCTTGTAAAAGTATACTCTATTTCATCAAGTTATCTTTTCTGAGGAGTTGGCTTTTCATGAATCTTCATATGTTATGAATATTCATATTTTTATTGCTTTCAATCAGGAAATTATTTTAAATTAAATATGTTTAATTTTTGGACTTTTCAGAATTTTATATATTCACTTATTAGAAATCTTAAATCTCATCTGCATAAAACTTCTCCCCTTCTTTTTCTTATTCTGTTGTTGGGAATAGTCTTAAACACTTTAGTTACTATAAATTTTATAAAAGAAATACAAAAAACATTTTTCACTTGCATTTGATGTTGTTTTAAAAAATCAGTCATTTTTTCCTGTATTTTATTAAGAAGAAGAGAAAAACTAAATTTTAGATGTAGAGATATTTTGTGTGAACACATTAAAATTACGGTATATTTCAAGATAGTATTATTGTTGCCATAGACATGGGTATCTTTGGGGGAAGCTGACCCAGTTCCTGGCCCACTGTAGCCATAGAGTATAGAGTACATGTGTTTAAAAACAGAACCCCAGTGGACGTCAATTGGCTGACTTAGGGCCTTACAAGGAGACAGTATGTGAGGTAGGTCTCATATCAAAGGATCAAATCATCATGTTCATAGGATGAGAAATTTGATTTTTTTCAGTCTCTCCAGGGTGATCTAGCTCTTAGTTACTGACCTGTAATCATAAGAATCCCCAAAATATGATATAACATTCAGAGTGACTATTTTCTTCCAAGAAAACTACTATCCAACCTATATTTTCTACTTAGCATGAAAAATTATTCTCATTTAAAGTCTTCTTTAGAGCACAAACAAGGGATATGCATTTGGCATTCTTTAAGTCTGTCAATGTGATAACCTAATGTAACTTCTAGGGCAAGGGTTGGAAAGTTAATGGCTGCACAGCAATTGCGGCCTGCTGCTTGCTAATGTACATACAGCCCAGGCAAGTTATTTTTCTCACATTTTTAAATGATTGAAAAAATAAATATAGAGTGATATTTTATCACACATGAAACTCATATGAAATTCAAATGTCAGTGTCCATGATTAAGTTTTATGAGCACAGCTTTACTTGGTCATTTACACACAGGGTAGGGCGAAGGTAGATTTACAGCTGTGAGTACACAAAACACAGTTTATTCTTGTATTATTGCTTATTAATGATTGCATCATGTTTCATAGGAGCAACTGTAATCCTGCTTTTGCCCAACCCTGTATCGTCTATGGCTGCTTTCCCTACAATGGCAGAGTTGAAAGGTTCTGACTGGAAACTGCAGGACCCACAAAGCCTGAAACATTTGCTTTCTGGCTCTTCAAAAAGTGGGCCGACATCTACCCTTGAGTCCTAGAGCTAGGCTTGTCAAACATTATTGGGCTTATAAATTACCTGAGAGCCCTATTAAAAATGCAGCTTCAGACTCACCCAACCTGTGGAAAGACCTGAGATTCTGCTTTTCTACGAAAGTATGACATTTAAAGTGGTAAAATTCTAAAATAGTAGCTTTAAACCCTGGCTGCATGTTGGATCTTTATAAAGATATTGATGTTTGTTTATACCAAAGGTAAATTAAATCATGTTATTGGATGGTCCCCAATAGTCTTTATCCTTTAAAAGCTTCCAGTGATGGGAGATGAGCAGAGGGACCACTATTGGAGGTTCAAAATATCCTGTTCACAAGGCCATGGCAGTTTAGGACAGTTTGCTATTTGGATGACTCCCTGAGGTGCAACAGAACTTCTGATGAGAACAGTGGTGAGGTTCCCAGATGGTCAAATTATGAACAAAGAAAAGTCACTGACATCATACCTGTCTAACTACCAAGAGGAGGCTCACACTGTCCCGTTCTGATAACTAAGATGGAGTAAACAGTGAGCTTCTGCTGCCTTCCCCCCTTGGTCATTATATCTAACAAGTACTTATTTCCCCATGTTTAAAGTGCTTTTAGAATCCTCAATTTTATTACCGAGTTTGGTGGATAAAGGAAGAATTAGGATAAGCTTTTTTTCTTGGATAAATAACAAATATCCAAATATAGTTTATTTTGACTGGATGTTTATTGGTTTTGAAAGCTTTTACACATAGACAATCTTGATGTAGTATTATTTCTAAAGATGATAGGTCTTATGTATCTGATTAGTATTATTCCCATTTAATTATTAGGGAATTGTAATCATTGACAATTGGGGTAGAATAAGCTGTCCTGGTTTCCATGGACTGAAATTACAGAGAGATTGATTACTGAAATGGGAGCAAAATAGACTACTTCAGTGAAAAGTGAGAATGATGTGAACTAACACTATATTTACACTGAAGGTGACGTGTGAAGAGAGTTTGACTAACACCGAAAATAAAAGAGACATATGATTCCCATGACCCAGAGAGTATTTTCTCCTTATTTTAACCAGCCTCCAAGATGGCCTCCAGTGACCCTCAACTCCTGGTATTCAGTCTGCTTTTATAGTCTCTCCCAGCCTCTGCATAGGGCTGACTGTGTAACCAATAAGATATAATAGAACTGAAATGAGTAACTTCTGCAAAAAAAGAGGCATATTATTTATACCTGAAGCATTTGTACTGATGAGACAGATAAACTGAAAGATGGGATAAATGTAATTAGTGGTGTCTTATTGTAACGATAATCATGGAAAACTGAAGTGAATTATGAATGCACTTAATAGCTCAAAAAGAAGTGGAAAAATCACATTACATTGATATACTGCTTTGATTCTTTGAGAAGTTCCAAGCAGTAGAAAATCCGGTTGTTGGAGAACTGTATATCTGCAAAATACTCAAAATGCCTTACAGCAACTTGGAGATATGATCCAAGCAATCTTCTTGTTAATAACCCAAGTTACTACTAGGCATATTAGTCATTTTTATTTGTGCAATTAATGCTACACCCTTGTATTTTTCTAGATATGTGCATGTATATATACTTACATAACACACCAACACAAAACGATGATGTTAAAATATAAAATCTAAAACGCAATAATTTTAAATTTACTTGTGCTTGCCATGTGCCAGGCACCTTTTAAGTGGTTAACACGCATCATCTCACACGTCCCACACTGTTCTGAAGTGTTCACACAAGGAAACCAAGGGTTGGAGAGGTTTTCGTGACAAATGCAAGTCACGCATAAAGTGGAGAACAGGCTTCAGTAGAAGGCAAAGTGACTCCAGAGTTTGTAACCCAATCAATATTCTCTCTGATTACGAAATATGTAATAAATTTGCACTGTTTTACACTGTTGAAATCAAATTATAAATTCATTTAAGTTAAAAAAGAATGTCACATAATTGCAAGTAGTCAATATACTCGTTATCCTTTATCCTTTTGTTATGTATTTTTAAAGTGGAGCTTTATGAAAAGGAAAATGCCCAATTTATTTACATTTTAGCAAATTTAATAAAACATTAATTGCATTTAACATTATCTTAGAACTAATGAAAGATCTTAGTTCTGTAAGGACATTAGGTAATGGAAAACGTACCTTTTTTTCTCCTTCGGTCTTTTTCTTATCTAGTAAGTGAGAAAAAGCAGTTACACTTGAAGTTATTTTCACCTGAGTGCTTTTAGCAACTTTGAAAGTGCAGTACAAGTGCTAGAATTTAATTTCTTACATAAGTTCTGTTACCTAATTGTTAGTGACTGACCTAAATGAAATTTCAACTTTGAGTTTTAAAATGTGCTTTACATTTTCACACATGTACAGTTGGATGCTGCATTTTTGTCTGTTTTGCAAGTTTGGTGAAAAATAAAAGTTGGTTTTTATGTTATATAAGTTGATAGATAAGCATCTTGTATCTAAGCTAGATGTTAAAAAATAAATTTTTAACTTAACTAAAATAGTTCTTTTAACATGAGCAAACAAAAATACAGTAATTTGTAAAATTGGTTTTACCTTCAAAGAAATGTAGTTGATATTAAAGATATATAAGAATAAAATTCAAAATATAGCTTTCCATGAAGAAAACACCCCTGGGTAAAATTAAAATAATTTAAATTTAGAAGATAATATCACTTATGAAAGTTTATGGTTTTATTCAATATTAATTGAGTATTGATTACTGTATTAGTTCTCTATTACTGGTATAACAAATTGCTACAAATTTAGCACTTAAGTCAACACAAATTTGTTATTTTACAGTTCTATAAGTTAGAACTGTAGTCAGCACCAGTTGTGCTGAGGTAAATCAACTTATCAAGAAAATGTGCTCCTTTCTGTCAGCTCTAGGAGTAAATCTTGCCTTTCCCCCTTTATAGCAGGTGTCCTCATTCTGTGGCTTGTGGCCGCTTGGCTTCCAGTTTCAAAGCCAGCAACGCTGCATCTCAGTGCTTTACTTCCTTAGTCACACTTCTCTGACTCCGACTCCCCATGAACCCCGTTCTTTCCCTTTGGGGCCTGTGTGATTACATTGCGCCTTCCTACATTGTACAGGGTGGTCTTACTTTACGGCCAGCTGATCAGAAAGTTTAATTCTATTTTCTATCTTCCTCTTTGCCAATAACGTACTTACAGATTCCAAGGGTTAGCATGTGGACACCTTTGGGGACCATAATTCTGCCTACCACCAAATTTATCCTTGGTTTTTATTTAAATATTACTGATTCTAGATTTTATTCAAGCAAGGTGGCAGTTGTCATACTTTGTCCTGGTGTCATTAATTTTTCTGTTTTATTTTTACATATCATTGATCCATGGATATTCAAGTAGTGGTATATTTCATGCTGGAACAAGGAAGGACAAGTATAGAGTTAGTGAATACCACTTAGATGATCCTCAGCCTTTTCCCTTTGTGCCTTTATATCAGTTAATTTTGAAAATACTTTTAACAGTGGACAAAACACATAAAGAAGGAGCATTTTGCAGGATCTTTACTTCAGTGGAGAAGGAATGGAGATAAACTACAGACCAACTGTGATAAATGTGCCTCTATTGGCAAAATGTAGATATGGGTCAGGATCTGAAAGTGGGCCAAATGCATTTCGGGAAAAGAAAATATAGCATTAAGAGGATAATTTATTTGAATTATTATTTAAACTGGTCTCAGTTAACTTATTGGCTCAATATTTTGTTGTAATCCAAAGGAGAGAAATCGTAACTATAAGCAGTAGCATGTAATCACCCCAGATATTCTGAGAAACTCAGAAGGCCAGAGGAGTCTCGCTGGCCTCTCTGAGAACTTGTGTATAAACTAGTGAAAACACAGGCAGATGTACCTCATAAAATGTGGAAAAGGATAAATATATGTAGTCAATGTGTCTTAGGTGCCCTGCCCATCTTCCAGTAAGTCTCTTATCTTTGTTCCAGCAAAGTTTGCACATTGGCCTCTATGTGTAGGGTCATTTGATCTGCCCATCAAGCTGTAGCAAATCAGAATTTGTCTATGGGTCTATAGGTAGACCTCAGTATTACCTGGTCACAGGGAACAAAAACATTTTCCTCCGAATTCTAGCTTTTTGTCCTTCTTCCAGTCCTGTTTCAGGTGGAGGCTTTCAGGTGTCCCTGGTGTCAGGGCCACATCACACATTCTGCTCTACCCTGATCTGCTGACTTTCACAGTATACTCCTTCCTTTGACCTCGTTAGAATTTATGACTTTGTTGTATCATGGAAAATTGCAGCGTTAGATATCCACAAAGTCCATTCACGTCTGCAGATAAAACAGACAACCAAGTATCACACTCCACTGGTATACTGCTTGCTGAATAACCAAGCCTTTTATCAACACATCTTTTCAGAGCATGAAGCTGTGGAGGTAGCAATCCTCAGAGTGAACAAATCTGTCAAAATAAAGGAAGTCCTGTAAAAATGCTACCTATGATGGGAAAGTTAACCCCAAAGAGTCCAACCCAAAATGCACTCTGGAAAATTATTAGACTTTAATAGTTTACC
>PVJI01006269.1:22276-88176 GCA_004026765.1 Micronycteris hirsuta | reverse complement strand
ATTACTCATAGCAAGGCATTGGGATGTTGATTCAGGTCTGGTGGCAGACAGGACCAGGTGAAGGAGATCAGCAAGCCGGAATTTTTTAAGATACACCTTTGCCAAATTAATTCCCATCCCACAGACATGATCCACACTTGCTCACACAGGAGTCACACGGAGCTGTGCTCAAAACGTGTAGATTCTCAGGACTGTGTGTATACACGTGTGGAAATCACTGCCACAGAAGCCAATGAGTGTTCTGTAATCAAAGAGTCAAGATAAACACAAAGTTTTTTGTTGCCACTTGGAACTCTGAAGAGATCTCCCTCACGATAGCAGTAAGAACAGGAAGACATAGCATATAAACTATTAAGGAGAATCATGAAGACTAAGTGAGAAATATGGATTAAACATAAATAAAAAGTTCAGGTTGGACCTCAAGTTCAGGGTCCTGGAGAGACATATGATACAATCCAAGATTTTTTTAAGGTTATCTGGATCATGCGCGAATATTTTCTCAAAAAATCATCTTTAGGCAGGATTGGAGTGATAGCTGTACCAGAAGTAGAGAGATAAACCTCCGTTTCACAATTCTGATCAATACTTTCCTCTAAGTCCACAATTACTCACTTGTATTGGTGGCTCACAAAGTCTCCTTCTCCTATGATGATGTTCCAATTTTACCATGGTTTGTAAACAATGTATCAAACCCAAATGGTCTCTAGGCAGAAGCCGTCTCCTGCCTGATGTCATCAGTAGTCATCTTGTCAAGGGCCACCGAGTCCCCTTCCGGTCCCGGACAGCACGACAACCAGTGAGTAGTGCCTCACTCTCCCAGTCTTCCCTGAGTAACAGTGAAATCAAAGGGAAGGAGCCGGGGAAAAGAAGGAACAGTAGAGAAGTGGAGAGAAAAGGAGTAGGGAAAGATGGCTAAAAAACATAGGTCTGAAAGACTCTAAACAGATGGTCACTTAACCTGAGCCAATTTTGGGAAGAAGTTCTCAGCACTCTTTTTAACAAAAACTCAAAACACTGAGAGGCACAAACATTGACCAGAAAGATAGGAAATCACCAAACTTGAATGTAGATGAGAGAAGGAAATACATTTGATGATAACCAAGAGCTGATTATAACAAAAATACAGCGATCACTCAAGGCCTTCCCACAACCCTGAAAATAAAGAAACGTTTTGGAGACGCGGGGAAGGAATGAAACAAGCACATGTCTGATTCAGGCAGAAGGAATATAGGCCACGTGAGCAACATTTAATTTACAGATTAGTGAAATGCTGCAGCTTCATCTGTTTGCTCCTCTTGCTCTTTGTCCCCAGGGCTTCTAGCTCAGGATGTTGGTTCAACATGCTTTTTTGAGAGTTGAGAAATTAGAGCATAGGTCTTATTAAAAAGGCCAATTGTTTCAGCCTCAATAAAGATGAAAGTAAAATTTAAAATAATTAGATCTTCCTTAAATTGATTGGATCCTGTCCATCTACTTGTTCTTTACTATTTATGGCATTGAAAGTCATTTTTCTCCCAGGGAAAAACCATGGAATTTGTCTTTAAGGAGTCAGAGAGATTGATCTGTGAAATTCTGACTATAACAGGTCACAGGAAACTATACGATGTAGGATAACAATGATCCCTTAAATAACAATTGATCCTATTGCAAATCAATCAATTAGGCTGGCTTGCCCTTTACAATTCTATGAGGAAAAAAAAAAGATCACAGTGAAAACAAAGTTTGCTCCTAACTTCCAATTTTCAATGTATAGTTATTGACAGGTCTATAGAAGTTTACAGAAATTCTTGAAGTCTAGTAACACAGAATGAGTTGAACGAATTTTTAACGGGAGTTTACATTTGGAATATTACATTGTGACTACCAAAATGTCAATATATCACTACAACAAAAAGCACTCATTTTTTTTTTTATCTCAGAAACAATTCAAACCCAATTTCTGATCCAGAAGACATAAAGAGGATTTCCTAGGTTTACCTTATGTAAAAGGAAAAAAAAGAGAAATTAAGACAATTCTTTACTTCGAGCAATATCAGAACATGACAAACTTTTCTTTTGATATCTCAGGGTCTTGTGCCCTGGTTGCCCCACTTTGCTGGGAGGAAACAAAAAGGGTTGAGAGGTCTCAAGCTAATTTAAAAGAGAAAGTCATTAAGCATAAGGGTACCCAAAGGCTTTGGCCAACATCTGCTCTAGGATGCAGCCGATCCATTTTGGAGAATTAAGAGTCTGTAACTAGGTACTAAAAGTAAAGAAGTCAATTTCTGAGAGTAGTCCCTTCTGTGGAATGATTCATTCAAGTTTAGTGATTAACCAGAAGCTCTTAGTAGCTTGAGAAGTGAACTAATGTCCTTTTCTAGAAAGAACTGTTTTGTTCTGCATTATTATTTCACTGTCCAGGGTGGTATCAAGTTTTGTGAGGTCTGAAGTTTATACAACATAGTGGAGGGCATTTTTAAAGAAAAAAAACAACTATTAATACAAAACTTATTAGGAAAGTCAATATTCTGAATGAGAAATTACAATAAATTATAAATTTATAAAAGCTGATAAACATTGACATCACAAAATTAATATAAACACAATGTTTTTATTAATGATCTGCTATGCACTAACCTTCTTTTCACATACTTTTCATAACCTTTGAATAGTTCTTAATGTTGGCAGTTTTGTAATATATTATTTGTAGACTTAACAAATACATAATTTGATCTAAAACATGGCTGATGAAATTGGTATTATAGTACTAATAGTTTAAAAAGAACAAGAGGGTTGCAGGGCTGGGTGAAAAAGGTGAGGGGATCAAGGAAAAACAGAAAAGCACACCATAGACACAGACGACAGCATGGTGGCTCTCAGAGAGGAAGAAGGAGTTATGGGGCAGTAGAAGAGGGTATAGGGGGTGTATATGGTGAAGGAGACTTGATTTTAGGTGGTAAACACACAAAACAATATAAATATGATGTATTGTAGAATTGTATACATGAAACCTATATAATTTTATTAACCAATGTCACCCCAACAAATTCAGTAAAAAATTAAAAATGTAAAAAACTCAGTTTCAAAACTTGTTATTGGTAATGAGATGAGTTGTGTTGCAATGCATAAAACATGATTTCACACTCAGCTCTACTGCATCTGTAATACTGCTTGCTGTAGGTCTTATGCCCTACATACACAGAAATTGATAAATATCACACGCATTCCATCAAGAAAGTGAAAATGATTGTGCACTGATAATTTTATGTGGTGCATTGTTAAATATATTTTATAGGGCTCAATTCCCATTTTTTGTAGGTCATAATGAGAAGTGAATTCACCTCTTAAAAATTTACATATCTGAGGGTTGGAAGGCTTTTCCATAGGCAATTTGGCTTCCTACACTGCAAACACTGTTTCTCATTCCTCATGCACTTCCATGCCAGGAGTGGTAGGGCAAGTTTATATCATAATGCAACATCTGGCCTGCACCTTTCTTACATTGCTTCAGGAAGTTGGGATGGTGGCCAGTGGGATTATTCCTGGAAGCCATTCCTACACCAGAACAGCTAACAATAACTTAACTGTCCATGAACATGTGACCCACATACATAAATCCCACAAAACTCAAAACTAAAAGTACTCCCAACTCATCTTTCCTTGGCTGGAGCCTCAAAATGCCTGTGGTCACTCCAATATTCCCTCAATATGAGGGGAAGAGTGACTGAAAGGTGAAATCAAAAGATGCTAGTCTTAACCAATTGCAGTCAAAACATTCTATTTTGCAAATAGCCCACTTGTGCAAGTGAGGGGCTTTAAAGCTAAAGCATCATTAGTTTCACGGTAAGCCCACGTTACACACTGCCCGCATTAACACAGTTTAGAAATATTGGGTCTGCCCCTCCATCCATGCTCATGGCCACAAACGCCAGTTAGGACTTCAGCATCTTTGCTCAGCAATTGCTCTCACACTCTTCCTGTCTCAAATTCCAACCCCTTCCTTTTCCTAACTTTCCACATTAGTCTCATTGTTCTCCAATTTGTTTTCACACTTCTCACGTCAGAACCATAAACTGATTGCTAATTACCTCATTGGAAGGTGAAAAGTCTTGATCCTCTAAAGAGCAAGTTTTCTTACGTTTAGGAGAGCTGGAGATTAGTTTAGTTTAACTATTGATTAATGAGTTGTTGGTAGTGGTAGGTGATGAGATCTCCTTTTTCCTGGAGCCAAGTACCTATATGACCATATGTAAATCAGGTGTGATAGTTGCATTCACATTCACTCTCTCATTCAATCTTCACAACATTCTTATGAGGTAACAAAGTGATCAACATTTTTTAAAATGAGGCAATAAATTCAAAGTTTCAGTCATTTGCCAAAGAACACACCATTAGTAAGTGTTGGAGGATTCAGCTGAGGTGATACAGACTCCCAGTTGCTTAATTAAATCTGTGCTGAGAGCAGGTTGGCGGAGCCGCATCCTACCATAGGGCTTAGGTTAAGTGTGCCCCTTCCGTGTCTGTGTGCACGCTCCGGTCACTGTCATCAGGTACACCAAACCCCTCCTCGAGGCCCAAAACAGTCTGGCTGTCTTTGTAAGCCAAGTTAACCGTAGGAGGAGACTTTGTCCTATACCACCATTCGATTTTAAGCTTCTTTGGCAACTTGACAATATACTATCCAAAGCACAGAAGGAGTTCAGAAATTATAGGGATGACATGGACATTCATAATTTTTCTTCAGATGATAGCCATCAGATATTCATAAATAAATTTCATTCTGTTTATTCACAGAGGACACATTTTTGAAAGACTACACATGCCTTTTCAGAAGAGTATGCCTGAGACTATCTAGATGAAAAAGGGAAATTCCAAAAGAAAATACATAAAAAATAAACTGAGAAGTAAAGTACATAACAGAAATCATTAAAAGAAAATTAATGGAAAATTTTTAAATGATTAAAAACATCCTCTGATCCTCATCACTGCAAGCCCTCGGGGATAAGCAGCTGACAGTCTGTGCTTCCATTTTCCTATCATACTGACGTCTTCATAGAGAAATAGAAGCAACCACCCTTCCGTGTCCTACCACCCACCATCATCTGCTGATTCTATAATCCTTCCCTCTTGCTAAATAAACCAGAGCAATTATCTTTTCTTCTACTTAAGGCCACTTACTTTATTGAATATCATCCCAGTGTGTGTACTCTGAAATCTCACACAGTCCATTAGACTGTTTCTTATATTCTTACGTTTTCCCACTCACTGGGATACTCTCATTAGCTTAGCAATTGTTTTTGTTATCGGAGTAGCACACATGCATAGTATAAAAAGTCAAACAGTAAAACTAAACATATTATAAGAAGGAGCAGGCCCCCACATTTTGCTTCCCTGAGGCAATCTCTGCCAGCTCTGAACTCTTCCCTCTGAAAGTTACCTTCCTCTTTCCAAACTCCAAATTGCGGCTCTGCCTATTTATTTGTTTGTTTGTTTATTTCAGACACTATATATTGATTTCCCACTTAGAAAAATTTGTGGTTATGACAATATTTAGTGTTTACACTATCAAGCTACTATAAACACAGTTCCTGGCTGAGCCACATAGTATGATCTGATTGCATTTCCTCTCTGAAGAACTGTTTTTTGTTTCCTGGAGTTAACAAATGTTTTTGTTCATGTATTTGTTTAATTTTCTAGTTATTCATCATTAACTTATCCACAGACTCTCTGCTAGAGTTCTCTAAACAAATATAAAATATCTAATGGAAACTCAGATCTATGGGAATAAGCAAAAAGCATTGAAAGAGGAAATATGTGGGTAAATAGAATTTTTTTTTTCATTTTTCTTTTCTTAATTACTTTATAAGCTATTGACTATTGAGAACAACTATAACATGATATATAGGGCTTATAATGTATGTAGAAATAAAGTATTTAACAAGAGTGGCACAAAGGATGGGGAGGTGATAAATGAAATTAAATAGTTGTACTTTTTTGTAGTTTCCATGAAATGATGCAACAGTGTAAGTGCACTGATAAGTTAGAGCACACATTTCAATGTCTATAGAACAACTACTACGTGGGCATCTAAAGGTAAAAGAAATAAAATATAATATTAAAAACATCTTTTAAAAATCACAGAATAGAATAGGGGGCAACAGAGGAACAAAAATGTAAGAGAAAAACAAAAAAGAAATATGAAATAGCAGCCCTGGCTGGCGTAGCTCAGTGGATTGAGTGTGGGCTGGGAACCAAAGGGTCCCGGTTCGATTCCCAGTCAGGGCACATGCCTGGGTTGCAGGCCAAGTCCCCAGTGAGGGCCATGTGAGAGGCAACCATACATTGCTGTTTCTGTCCCTCTCTGTCTCCCTCCCTTCCCCTCTCTCTAAAACTAAAAATAAAATCTAAAAAAAAAAAGAAATATGAAATAGCATATATAAATTAAAACATATCAGTAATTACATAATGCAATTTATGTAACATAATTTATACACACACCAATTAAAAGCCAAAACTTCTTAGAATGAATGAAAAAGTGAGACACAACTATATGTTGTCTACAGAAGACTCACATTAGATACGAAAACACAAAGGGGTTGAAAGTGAAAGGGTAGAAATACAGATGTGCCATGCAAAGTAAGCTTTACAAAGCTAATGTAACTACATTAATGTTACTAAAATAGACGTCAAGATAAAGAGTATTATCAAAGATATGGGGCACCATTTTCTTACAATAACAAGATTAAGTCCTTAGAAAAACATAAAGGTCCTAAGTGTCTGTACATCTAAAAAAAAAGAACTTCAAATACAAGAAGTAGGCATTGACAGGGACTGAAAGGAGTGATAAACAAATCCACAATTAGAGTTGGTGAGATTGCGATTAACAACCCTCTCATTAACTGATAGAAAGGTAGACAAAAATTTGAAAAGATATATATTTGAGTAGTATTATGAACCAATTTGATCGAGTGACATTTATAGACTGCTACATGAGACACTAAACAGTACATGTTCTTTCCCACACACATGAAACATTTATTTACCAAGACAGACTACATGCTGAGTAATAAAGGAGTATCAGTAATTATCAAAGGCCAGAGTATGTCCTCTGGACACAACAGAATTCAGTGTTTTAAAACAAGATATCTAGAAAAAAATCCTAACTATTTGAAATCAAGATAAAACACTTGTAAATAACTTATTGGTCAAAGAAAAGAAATCACAGGAAAATTAGAAAATGGTTCAATGGAACAATAATGAATCAAAACAAAAAGAAACGTGTAAGAGGAAAGTACAAGATTGTTTTAGAAAGCAAGGTATAGCTTTACATGCTTATGATAGGAAAAAATTAAGGTGTAAAACCCATAATCTAAGTCTCTACCTTGAAAACCTAGAAAAAGTTGAAAAAGAATATTGTAACTAAAAAATAAGAAAATAATTAACAAGTTGGAAATCTAGTAAATAGAAATAAACAGTAACAATAAAAAATTCAAAAGGAGATTTGAAAAACAAAATTTGACATTTAAGAAGATTAATGAAAACTGATAAAAATCCTATCATACCAATCAAGAAAATCAAAGAAAAAAATACCAGCATCAGGAATAAAAAGGTTATCACTGAAGATCCTACAATTATTAAAAAAATGAAAAGTAAATGTTATGTTGCCAATTAAGTTTGACAACAATATAAAATGGTCATAAATAAACACAACTTAACCAAAATGGGCACAAGGAAAATTATAAAATCTTAATAGCCTGGTATTATTAAAGAAATCACAAAAAAGTCCTTATTGAGAAAATTTCTGGTCTACATAATTTTCCTCATGAGTTCTTTTAAACATTTAAGAAGGCAACAATGCCATACTAAACAATCTCTTTCAAAAAAAATAGAAAACAAGAAAATACTACCCAACCCATTTAGGGTAATTTAACTAGAATGATTGTAATACCAAAGCCTAATACAGTATGACAAGAAAAAAACAAAACACACACCCTAATATCCCTCATGAACACACACAACATTTCTTAAACATATATTAGCAAGTTTAATACAGTAATATAGAGAAAGAATAATAATACATCATAGTCAAGTTGAGTCTATTCCAGAAATTCAAGGTTGCTTTAAAATTTTAATGTTCTTCAGTGTATTTCACCCCAGTAAAAGGATAAGAGAACATGGACAACAGCGGGGGGATTGTGAGGGGGCAGATGAGGGGATTAAGGGAACTAAATGGTAATGGAAAAAATACAATAAAAACTTTTTTTAAAAGAATAAAAGAAAAATATATATAATCACTTCACTACATTGAAAAAGAGCATTTGACTATATTGGATACTTATTGATTGAAAAACTGAGCAAAGCAGGGATAGAAGGCAATTTCCTCAGTCTGTTAAAAGCACCTGTGATAAACTACGGGTAGCATCATACTTCATGAAAAAACAGTAAACATGTTCCTCTTTCCTTCAGTAACACTCATCACTCTGTTCAACATTGCACTGGAGGTTTTAGACAACGAAGTCAGTCCAAAAAAGTAAATTAAAAAAAACCATAAAGAATAAAAAGCTAGAAGTAAACTTTTCTTTTGTCACACAGGACATAAATTTATGCAGAAAAACATAAAAAATATACAAAAACAAAAAAACAAAAACCTCTAGTACAGTTAGTAAGTGAACAGAGAAGACCATAAATACAAATAAATAATAAAAAAAAGATAATTGTATATCTACATCTTAGAAGCAAACAATATAAAATAAAATTTTAAAAATACTGGGTTTCCCACTTACATTCAGTATTGAGATGGCTACAAAAGCCTATCGCTTTCACCCTAACCACCAAAATAAGCCAGAGAGGTATATATAGTACCATAACTTTTCTAAATTCATCAAGAACTAAACATGCAAAAATAAAACA
Organism: Micronycteris hirsuta; assembly: GCA_004026765.1. Classification (NCBI taxonomy): domain Eukaryota; kingdom Metazoa; phylum Chordata; class Mammalia; order Chiroptera; family Phyllostomidae; genus Micronycteris; species Micronycteris hirsuta. The sequence continues at coordinate 79,287 of PVJI01006269.1, read as the reverse complement.
AAACAACAACAACACAACAAAAAAAATTACCTAAGTAATGAAAACTCCAGAGAGTGACTAACTAGCTCTTTATAAGGGAGCTGTTCCCACTCCATGTAAAGACCAGAAAAAAACAAAATCTTCCATAGCTGTAAGGTGACACTGGCTTTTTTTTTTTTAACCACTTAATGGCTATGTGAGGACTGACATGACAATTAGAACTCTGAAAAGCCATAGTCACAAATCAAGTTAGGCAACAATCCAGCAAATCTTTCTTATGGTACTTTACAGAGTACTAGAACAGTATACCAAATGTGAGAGTCGGTCAGGGCAGGAGGAACCCCCTTAGGTGTGCAGAGCCTCTCCAAAATGTAAGGCAGCCACCCACTGAATTGAATGTGTAAAGCAAGCAAAATGAGAGACATCGATTCAAGTGCTCAGGACTTACCTATAAAGTGTTGGCATCAGAACTGAAGAACTGAGAGAGCACTTTCCCTACAACCTCCATCTCTAGGTACTCTAGACTCTCAGCTTTCAAGATGTGAGGGTGAAATAAGATATATTTCTCCACTGCTTTCTAGGCAGCAAGCCATCCTCCATTAAAATTGAAGCCTGAAACAAGACTGAAGAGCAAATGAAACTTCTTAGCTGGCAGCTTGGTTATAATATATATTATAATATATATTATAATATATATTATAATATATATATATATATATGGAATATTGCCACTGTTCAGAGGGAAATTCTTGATCTTTTTTCAAAATATTTGAAGCCATTGATGAAATGCTTTAACCCAAATCTGCAACAGAACCTAGAACAGAATCACTACACATCATCTTGATATAGTTTTACTTAGTGGAATGACACAAGATCACGCACTTTGGGGGAAACAAGTATTATTTACTGTAGTTCCTATTGTTTTTTATTTATGTATGCCATAAAGTCAAACATTACATAAAAATATTAAGAAGAAAGAAAATGTGACTCATTGTCAAGATAATAAATAGTCAATAAAAGCAGATCCAGCTATAGTTCAGAAGTTGGAAGTAACAGAGAGGGATTTGAAACTATACTAAAAATGCTGAAGGAAATGGAAAACTAAATAATATATTTGAAGAGAACAAGCAACTTCTGAAAAGACACTGAAACACTGGAAGAATCAAAAGGAAATTCTCTAAGTGAAAATTATATCATCGGGTGAGGTTAACAGCAGACTAAATTCCTTTAAGGAAAGAATTCATGAACTTGAACACAGGTCAATAGATAGTACCCAACTAAAACACTAATAAGATAAAGAATGGAAAAGAAAACCAAAACAGAGCATATGATAAATGTTGGTCAATATTAAATGATCTAACATACATCACTGGAGTCACTGAAACAGAATGGGAAAGAAGAAATATTTAAAGAAATAATGACTAGGAATCTTTCAAAACTGATAAGAGATATCAACCTATACACCAGAAAGCTCAGGAAACCCCAAAGAGGGTTTGGAGAGAAACATACCGAAACATTTTACACTCAGAATGCTGAAAACCAAAGGTATAAAACACATTTTAGAAGCAAACAGGCCTGGGGTGGGAAGACTTACTACCCACAATGGAAGAACAACACGTGTCACCAAAAACAACAGAGGCCAGAACACATGCAATAACATCTCCAAAGTGCTGAAAGAAAATAAGCTTTAGCATTTTATAGCAGTGGAATGGTCATTTTTTAGAAAGGAGAAATAGAAACCATTTTCAGGCAGACAAAAGCCGAAAGAATATAAAATGCTAATAAAAATTCATCAGACTAATTAGAAATTATATCAGTTATAAATAGATACTTGAGGAAGAAAAACACTAAAAATTATAAATACTAGGGTAAATAAAAATAACTTTAAAATGTCCATACATATACACTTGTAATATTTTAAATGTAGTCAAAACACTATTGCCTGTTTAAATTAAAAAGTAACACTGTATTGTGAGATTTGTAGCATGTATACATGTAATATGTAAGCACACAAAAGCCCAAAATGCTGGACTGAGTTATTCTGCTATATATAAAATATTAGTTGAAGGTAGACTGGGACAAAGTTGCAAAATGTAAACTGTAGAGCAATCACTTGAAAACATATCAAAGAAACTACATATCAAGAATTTCATAATGAAAGGTATAATAAAATATTTTTTAAACTCATGTGGTTCACTCCATAGAAAGTAGAAAAGGAGAAGGAGAAAACAAATAAATAGGATAAATAATAGATATCAGGATGGGGGAGTTAAACTCAATCATATCAATAATCACCTTAATTGGAAATGGACTAAATACCCTAAGTAAAATGCAGAGATTTTCACACTGCATAAAAGCAAGATCCAACTGTATGCTAGTTAAAGTATGTATAAGGACATACTTTAACTATAGAGAAAACGTCATACTGGAAGTATTGTAAAAGAAGAGGAAAAGATGTAACATGTAAACAGTGTAGGGAAGATTATCCGGTCTCATCAAAGTGACCTCAAAATGAAGAGTGTCCCTAGAGATAAAGAAAAATCTTTTATAATGATAAAAGGACCAACTTATCAAGAAGACCTAGCAACTCTAGATGTATGCTCTTAAAAACAGTTTCAAAATGCACACAAAATTAACAGATAAGGGAGAAGTAGACCAATTCACAGATAAAGTTGGAAAATTTAACACTTTGTTCAGTAATCACTAGAAAATAGTAGACAAAAATTAGTGAACATATAAAAGATTTGATAAATCATCACATAAATGATGATTAAGTCAGGCACTACCAGCCAGCATGATCTAATCATCATTGATCGCACACAACATCCACAGTTGCAGAAAATATTTTCCAAGTTCATATTAGAACCTTCACTAAAATAGACCACATTCTGTGCCATAAAACAAGTATCGCCCTGGCTGGTGTAGCTCAGTGGATTGAGTGCGGGCTGGGAACCAAAGGGTCCCGGTTCAATTCCCAGTCAGGGCACATGCCTGGGTTGCGGGCCAGGTCCCCTGTGAGGGCCATGTGAGGAGCAACCATACATTGCTGTTTCTCTCCCTCTCTGTCTCCCTCCCTTCCCCCTCTCTAAAAATAAATAAATAAAATCTTAAAAAAAAATAAAATAAAACAAGTATCAATAAATATTAATGGATTGAAATCATACAGAATATTGACTCTGACCACCATAGAATTAAATTAGAAACCAATGAAAATATGATATTTAGAGAAATCCTCCCAAATGTAAAAAGCAAACCCACAGTCCAAAGAATAAATCCAAGGAATATTTTAAGCTGGTGATAATGAACATACAATAAATTGTGGGATGTAATTAAGGAGATGCTTAGAGAAAAATCAGTAGCTTTACATGATTATAAGACAAGAAACAACCTTCCAGTCAAGATGGCAGAGTAGATAAAGGCAATATTTGAATTTTCCAACAGCCACATCAAAATTACAACTAAGCTACAGAACAACCATCTTTCAAAGTCATCTAAACTCTAGCTGAATGGGAGTTCAACAATTAGGAAACTAAGGAAGAAGCCATAATGAAACTGGTATGAGGAACAGAGAGGTGCAGAACAGGCTGGGCCCACACCCATGTGTGAAAAATAAAACTCAGGAAGGGTGTCTCAGCAGCACAGCACCCCACTGAGCAGCAAGTGGCCCCAGCCCCACACAAAGCCCTCAAGGTCAAGGTTCCAGTGCCAGGAAAAGAATTGCCCATAACCACTAGCTGTAAAAACCAGTGGGGGTGTGGCTGAGTGAGATGGAAGGCTCCTGGAGTCCCAGGCAGTTCCTCTTAAAGGGTCCACACACAGGCTTACTAGAACTCACTTCCTCTGAGCTCCAGTGCTGAGGCCACAGCTTGAAAGGAACTAGGGACGTATAGGGAGGAACTGAATTTCAAGGCATTAGGGTGAGAGCTAAGGGAGCAGTTTCCTCCCAGAAAAATAGTGCTGTTGCCATTGTTTCTTTTTTGAGGCCCCCGCCACATTGCCAGCAGGTGGGCACCATATCTGAGAATCCATCAACCTGGCTATCACTGTTCGCCACACCCTGGTGATTCCCTAAGGTCCTGCTCCACCCAAACTGTGAGTCCATCCAAGCTGTTTCTAGTGGCTTTTCCATACAAATGTCCTATCTTGCCTCATGCTTCAGACTTTCCTAAAACCTCTCAAACAAGGGTGCTTGGCCTCAGTGTGCCCTGTACCTCTCTCTAATTGTCCCCAGGCCTAGCACTAACAGTAGCTGGCCTTGGTTCATAGCCAGTCCTTGCCTGGGCACCTACGAGCATAGCACAAATACCAGCCATCTGCGGATCACTTTGTATCTCATACTGCGTGGCCCAGGGCAGAACACAGGCAGTGGCTGACCTTGGCCTGCGCCTCCTAGGAGGCCCCAGAGCCAGCACACCCAGTGAACAGCATCAGACCACATGGATCATCACCAACCAACCACTTCCACAGGCAACACACTCAAGATGGGGACTCAGTGGGGAAGAGAGCCCCATTGAAGTAAGTGCTGCTCTGTGGGATGGGCCCTGCACAGCTAATCCTCCACGGTGGTTGGTGTTCACAGACAGTCCTTGCAACTGATCAAGTCGGGAACAAATCCCCACGTTGATGTGCCAACAGCAGTCAAGGCTCAGCTACAACAGCCCACACAGGTGTTGGGGGTGCAACCTGAGTGCTCAGCTTGGGTGATCAGGGAGTCTGTGCCACATACTACACATACTCCTTAAGGCCAATCTACTAAGCCTGGGAGATGTAACAGCTCTACCTAATACATAGAAACAAATGGTAGAAACAAACACAGGAAGACTTCCAAAAAAAAAAAAAAAAAGAGAGAGAGAGAGACAAAGAAACATGTACTAAATGAAAGAACAGAATATGTGGTCAGGATGATGAGTACGCAGACGTGGCTCACCTCTTCACACAGCCACATCGAAATTACAACTAAAATATAGAACAACCATCACTCAGGAACATCAGAAATCAAGTTGAATGGAAGTCTGACAACTACAGAATTGAAGAAACCACATCAATCCAAACTGGTAGGAGGGGCGCAGATGTGAAACATGCTGGCCCCATACCCATGTGGATAAAAATTCAGGACGGATATCTTGGGAGAGAAGAGTCCCAGACCCATACCAGCACCTCCAGCTCAGGATTCCAGTACCAGGAAGATAAGTCCCTACAACTTCTGGCTGCAAAAACAAGCAGGGATTGAATCAGTGGAGGAGGCTGCTGAAGCCCCAAGCAGTTCCTCTTGGGGAACCCACACATGGACTCACCTACTCAAACTCACTCTCTCTGAGCTCCAGCACTGGGGTGGCAGCTTGAATGGCACCAGTGGTATAAGGGAGAAAGTGAAATGTCTGGCATCAGGGTGAACACAGGCCATTGTCTCTTTGCTGATCTCTATCCCCACAAAGCCAGCAGGCTGGTGCCATATCTGAGACTCTATCAATCTGGCTAACCGTGTGTGACCCACCTTGGAGATCCATAGAGGCTCTACCGCACCCACCTTACTGGCCCACCCAAGCTGCTTTTCTACAAGAATGTCTGGCCTTGGCTCCTAAATCCTATCAAACAAGCAACAGCTGGCTTTAGTGAGCCCTAGCAGCAGCCAGCTTGGAGTCATAGCTTGGCTTCACCTGGGAATCTCCAAGTACAGCACAAGTAGCAGCATCTCAGATTGTTTACAGCTCATGCAGGGTGGCCCCAATGGAAACACAGGTGGGAGCTAACTTTGTCCTGCACCACCCAGGAAACCCCAGGACCAACTCACCCTGTGAACAGCTACGGACCATGTTGGAGCACCATCACCCTGCCCCTGCACAGTTGATCCCTCATGAAAAGCGGAGGTTGGTGGTCAGTGGTCATAGCCAATCCTCGCAGCTGACTGACCTGAGTAAATCTCTCCCTTTGATCTCCCAATAGCAACCAAGGCTCAACTACAAGAGGAGGGTGTACTCGGCCCACACAAAGGGCACACCTTGAGTACTCAGCTTGAGTGACAGGGGAGGTGGTGCCACTGAATCCTACAGGACACCTACTACATCAGGCCACACTACCAAGACATGGAGTCCAAGCAGCTCTACCTAATACATAGAAACAAATAAAGGAAAGCTGCCAAAACTAGGAGACAAAGAAACATGGCCCAAATGAAAGAACAGATCAAAACTCCAGAAGAAGAGATAAATGAAATGGAGATAAGCAATCTATCAGATGCAGAGTTCAAAACACTGTTTATAAGGATGCTCAAGGAACTTAGTGAAGACCTCAGCAGCATAAAAAAGACCCAATCAGAAATGAAGAATATACTAATAAAACAATTTACAGGGAAACAACAAGAGAATGGATGAAGCCTAGAATCAAATCAGTGATTTGGAACATAAGGAAGCAAAAACAACCAATCAGAAAAACAAGAAGAAAAAGAATCCAAACAAGTGAGAATAGTATGAACAGTCTCTGGGATAACTTTGAGGTCCAACATTCACCACATAGGGGTGCCAGAAGGAGAAAGAACAAGAAATTTGAAATCAATCTGAAAAAATAGTGAAAGAAATCTTTCCTAGTGGTGAAGGAAATAGACATACAAGTGCAGGAAACACAGAGTGAAAATTATGATGGATGCAAAGAGGCCCACTGCAAGACACATCATTATTAAAAGGTCAAAGGTTAAAGACAAAGAGAGACTCTTAAAAGCAAGAGAAAAAAAGTTAGTTACAGGAAGTTTGCCAGATGGGAGGGAGGGAATGGGTGAAGAGATGAGGGGATTAAGAAGTACAAATAGGTAGTTATAGAACAGAAAAGATTTTGGGGATGTAAAGTACAGTATAGGAAATGGAGGAGCTAAAGAACTTATGGGCATAACCCATGGACATGAACAATGATGGGGAGATTGGCTGAGGGAATAGGGGTCGTTGTGTGTGTAGGAGTAAAGGGGGTAAAATCAGGACAACTGTAATAGCTTAATCAATAAAATATAATTAAAAAAAAAAAACAGAACACTTCAGAAAAAGAACTAAAGAAAATGGAGACAAGCAATCTACTAGACACAGAGTTCAAAATGATGGTTATAAGTATGCTCAATGAATTTAGTAAGAACTTTAACAGCATTAAAAAAAGCACAGAAACTATAAAAAAGAACCAGTCAGAAATGAATGATACAGTAACTGAAATAAAAGATAATGTACAATGAATCAACAAAAAGTAGATGAAGCTGAGAATCAATTCAGCTATTTGGAATATAAGGAAGCAAAAAACACTGATCAAAACAGCAAAAAGAAAAGTTTCCAAAATAAATGAAGATAATGTAAGGAGCTTTGAGGCAACTTCAAATGTTCCAACATTCACATAATGGGGATGCCAGAAGAAGAAGAGAGAGAGAGCAAGAGGAAAAAAATAATGACCAAAAACTTTCCCAACCTAGAAAAGGAAATAGACATACAAGTCTAGGAAGTACACAGCACTTCAAACAAGATGAATCCAAAGAGGCCTACACCAAGAACATCATAATTAAAATGTCAAAGGTTAAGACAGAGAGAGAATCTTAAAAGCAGCAAGAGAGTTACCTACAAGGGAGTTCCCAAAAGACTGTCAGCTGATTTCTCAGTAGAAACTTTGCAGGTCAAAAGGGATTGGCAAGCAAATTTCAAAGTGATGAAAAGCAGGAATCTACAACCAATATTACTGTACCCAGCAAAGCTATCCTTTAGAATCAAAGGACAGGTAAAGAGCTTCCAAGACAAGAAAAAGCTAAAGGAGTTCATCACCACCAAACCAGCATTGCATGAAATGTTAAAAGGTCTTCATTAAGGAGTAGGAAAAAAGGTTTAAAATATAAGTAATAAAATGGCAATATATACATATCTATCAACAATTGAATCTAAAAAAGCAAACAATCAGAACAAAAACAGACTCATAGATACAGAGAACATTTTGACTGCTGCCAAGTGGGAAGGAGATTGGAGGGATTAAATGAAAAATGTGAAGGGATTAAGAAGTATACATTGGTTGTCACAGAATAGTCATGGGGATGTAAAAGCATGAGGAATATATGAGGGGGAACATCCCCCCAAAACACAGTTTATTTATAAAAAAGTGTGCATTTATTCTTACTTGTTTAAACTTCAGTCACTTTCAAAGTCTTTCCATCTGATGCAATACACCGATTGAGTCATTTTTTTCCACTGCTCAAAACAGTTTTTGAACTCTTTGATTTTGATACTTCTTACTGTTTTAGACAGTTTTTGTTTCACTTCTTCTACATTGGCAAAATGTTTCCCTTTGAAGACTTTTTTAATCAAGGGTAACAAAAAAAATTGCTGTGGGTAGGATTGGGTAAATTGGGAGGGTGGGACATGGGGGTCATGCCATTTTTGCTTAAAAACTGCTGAACATTCAAAGCAGTGTGGGCAAGTGTGCTTGTAAATCACCCATCTGAAATGGGTGAATGTGTTGAGTCTTCAGAAATAATTCACTGCAGCCAAACGCAGCCTCTCACAGCAATGCCAGATGATACACTGATATAGATGGGCTCCTAGAATACTCACCTAGGTGAGGAAGCCTGTACTACAAGGGGTCCACCCTCCAGAAGATATTTTCGGGTTTTGAGGGGTTCCCCCTTGTATATAAAAATAAATGATCTAACCTTCTGCCTTAAGAAACTAGAACACAATGAAAAATAAAGCTAGGTGGGGACATCAATAAAATAGAAAATAGACCAATAGGCAAAATCAACAAAGTCAAAAGTTTGTTTTTGATATGCATCTAGCAAAACTGATCATTACTGATTAAATTGGCCTACTAGTCTGTGAGCATGGTGTATGAGAGTATAAGCCTGTCTTTGTTTTGTTTTACCGTCACTGTACCCCCAGAAATGTGCACATATTGAATAAGGGCTCAATTGTATAATTGTAACTAAAGGAAACACCCTTTACAGCCTAAAGTCTTAAATCCTGAGAGGAATGGATCAGATCAAGACTCCAATGTGTTAAGTTCTCCTAAGCTTTAGTGTTTTAAGTTCACATTTGTAACAGATCAACATTTAACTATAATTCATTTTTGGAAAATGCAAGAAAAAATTTTATGGAAAACGTATCTTTCTAAAATAAGAATTCACACCATCCCAGCAATTGTTTGCCACTTTATTTCCAAATGATTGTAAACGATCTCATCAGTAATGATGGTCTGCATGAGAGTTAAGTACGAACTGGCAAATCAACCACATGACATGAAATATTATCTTCCCCAAGCTGAGTGGTCAATAGTCTCACTAATTTATTGTTCTTGATTTTACCACCTTTACCATTTTGGATAGCTTTAAAAAATCAATTTATTAACTTTCCCAGAATAAACATTTTTAAATGTTTACAATCTTTTTTCTCATTAATAATGTAATACACATATGTTTTATGGAAATTTTGGAAAATGCAGTCCATTGAAACAAATGATTCCTAGTGTTGCATAATTCAAAGACAAATCGTTTTATTGTGTTTTTATATTTCCTTCAAGTATATTTTTATTAAATATTATTTTTCCTATTTTTTCCTTATCCTTCAGTATAATTTTGTAGTGCTCTTACACCTCAACTAAGATTATTCCTGGGCCCTTTCCATTTTATTTTCTGCCGCGGTGAATGGGATGTTAAGTTTCATAAGTGATTTCTGCCTGTACACATATCTTGTAGATTGTCTCTAATTTTCCTTACCGTTTTACTAAATTACCCTTACATTTTAAATTTAATTTGGGTCTTATACAAAAAATATTGTATACGATTTTCAAATATAGGCCTTTTCCATACTTATATTGCAAATTTGTTTCATGGAACAAACTTTCTAGAATAATTTTAAATAATAAACATATTATCTCCCATACTTGGTTTGTAAAGACACCTTGTGTGAAATAAATGTGCAATTTTGTAGAGTTCAGCTAATGACAATGGCTTTAGTTTACATTTGGTATAGTGTAAAATTGATATCCTAGTACTAAACCTCTCTCTGAGTGCTAGATTAACATTAGGTGACCTGGCTTGTTTTACTTTCTGTTACTACATTTTAGCTATTGGAATTTTAGGTAGCTAAAATGTAGCTACACTCATATCATTCATATTCATATCATTCTATTATTCATATTTTAATCAAAATGGGTCTTTAAGTCTAACGTGTTGGTTATGTAGTAAAAGAACAAAAGGGACTGGGAATAAACATTTACAAGGGCTACTGTGACCATAGGACATTGCACTAGTGTCTTACATGATCTGGTTTATTTTTTGCAATTTTCTAGCACCATCTGATTTATTTGTTTAACATATTTTGTTGATTATGCTATTATAGTTGTCCTAACTTTTTCTCCTTTGCCCTTCTCCACCCAGTACCCTCCATTCTCCCCAGCAATCCCTCCCTTAGTTCATGCCCATGGGTCATGCATATAAGTTCTTTGACTGCTCCATTTCCTATACTGTTCTTAACCCTGTCTATTCTGTACCTACCAGAGTGTACTTATCAATCCCTGAATCTTTTCCTCCATTTTCTCCCTTCCCCCTTCCAGCTGATAACCCTCCAAATTATCTCCATATCTATGATTGTTTTTGTTCTGCTTGTTTGCTTAGTTTGCTTTTCAGAGTCAATTGTTGATAGTTGTGAATTTATTGCCATTTTAATGTTCATAATTTTGATATTTATTTTCTTAAATAAGTCTCTTTAACATTTCATATAATAATGGCTTGGTGATGACGAACTCCATTAGCTTTATCTTGTTTGGGAAGCACTTTATCTGCTTTCAGTTCTAAATGATAGCTTTTCTGGATAGAATAATCTAGGTTATAGGTCTTTGCTTTTCATCACTTTGAATATCTGTTGCCAGTCCCTTCTAGCTTGCAAAGTTGCTTTTGAGAAATCAGCTGACAGTCTTATGGGACTCTCTGCTCTCCTTTTGCTGTTTTTAAGATTCTCTCTTTATCCTTAACCTTTGGCATTTTAATTATGATGTGTCTTGGTGTGGTCCTCTTTGGGTCCATCTTGTTTGGGATTCTATGCTTCCTGGACTTGTATGTCTATTTCCTTCACCAAATTAGGGAAGTTTTCTTTCCTTATTTTTTCAAATAAGTTTTCAATTTCTTGCTCTTTCTCTTCTCCTCCCAGCACTCCTGTGATTCAAATGTTGGTACGTTTTAAGTTGTCCCAGTGGCTCCTTAGCCTATCCTCTGTTTTTTTAATTCTTTTTTCTTCTTGCTGTTCTGACTGAATGCTTTTTTCTTTCTTATGTTCCAAATCATTGATTTGAGTCTTGGCTTTATCCCCTCCATTGTTGATTCCCTATAGTTTTTCCTTTATTTCACTTAATGCAACCTTCATTTCTGTCATGGTCCTTTTTATGCTGTTGATGTACCCAATGAGTTCCTTTAGCATCCTAATACCCAGTGTTTTGAACTCTGCATCTGATAAATTGCTTATCTCCACTTTGTTTAGTTCTATTTCTGGAGTTTTGATCTGTTCTTTCATTTGGGCCATGTTTCTTTGTCTCCTCATTTTGGCAGACTCCCTGTGTTTGTTTTTAGTGTATTAGGTAAAGCTGCTTTGACTCCCTGTCTTAGTAGCATGAGCTATTGTAGAAAAGTGAGCCACTAAGTTATATGGGGCAGAGCCTTAGGTAATCACCAGGGCAGGACAACCAGTGTGAACTAGGTTGATCGAGTCTCCAATTCGTGTTGCCACTCTATGGTTCTGTGTAGGGGAAGGCTCAGAAAGGGGACAATGCCGCGGCCTGGTCTCTGGAGTTTTGTCCAGGAGGAAGCTGACCCCAGCACTCACCTTGATGCCAGACACTTCCATTCCTCCCCGTGTGCCACTGGTGCCCTCCCGGTGCTGCCCAGTTGCTGAAGCCCAGAGGGAGTGAGTCTGCATAAGTCCTAAGCCCACTGTGGGCCCTCTAAGAGGAGGCTCCTGAGAATCCTGCAGTTTCTTCTGCCTCCTCAATCCCCACTGGATTTTACAGCCAGAATTTATGGGAACTTATCTTCCTGGCACTGGAATCCTGGTTTGTGTGGCCTGCTATGGGGCTTGGATCCCTCACTCCAGCGGTATCCCTCGTGATTTTTATCCACCACACTTGTGTGTGGGAGCAGCCACTCCACCTCCCCAGGTGTCCACACCTCCCCACATGTCTCTGTGTCTCTGCCCCTCCTACATGTCTGGCTGAATGTGACTTATTTAATTCTCTGGTTGTCAGACTTTCATACAGCTCGATTTTCTGATGATTCTGGATGATATCTGCTTTGTAGTCTAGTTATAATTTTTGTGAAAATTATAACTGTGGTTATGTGAAAAGGCGAGCCATGTTTGCCTACACCTCCATGTTGACCGTCCTCTGCTAACACTATCTGGTTTATACCAGCTTGATTAAAAGTGTTTATTTAAGTTCATTTTTTCAGTATTTACTTCAACTTCCATATCGTGGGAATTATCAGTTCCTAGAAAGTTTAAAGTAATTTCCATATAAAGCCAACCTAGTTCCAATCCTTCTGTGGAGGTAATTATTTTATAAATGTTTTCATTTTTTCCTTGGTTTAGTCCATTTGGGCAACTTAGAATTTAAAATGACTTTCCTTAGTCCTCCCAGAGTTCTCACTCGAATTCCCATCAAAAACAGATGCACACACACCCAGAGGCACTCACAGCAGCAAAAAGCACTACCTCTCAGCTCTACCACATTTCAGTAAAATCACCATCCATCCCCTCCAGCCCCCCGAGCCTTTGCACTTGATCCCTTATAAAAACATGTCCTGCCCTGGCTGGTGTAGCTCAGTGGATTGAGCGCGGGCTGGGAACCAAAGGGTCCCAGTTTGATTCCCAGTCAGGGCACATGCCTGGGTTGCGGGCCAGGTCACCAGTGAGGGCCATGTGAGGAGCAAGCATACATTGCTGTTTCTCTCCTTCTGTTTCTCCCTCCCTTCCCTTCTCTCTAAAAAAATTAACAAAATCTTAAAAAAATTTTTTTTTAATTAAAAAAAAACATCTTTCCTATGCCTGACCAGCAATGACACACTGTTGACGTGTGTGACACACGTCCTTTCTACTTCCCCTCCCATAAGGTTTGCATTTTGTTATTGATTTCATTAAATTCCATCAGAACAAGGCATCTGAGGTCATTGCTCAACAAGATTTTCTTCTGGTGGCTGCGTTTAACCTGTTCTATTTGTCATCCTCGTTCTAGAGCTCCATCATGTTACCCTTGCCTTCTTTTTCGGTGTCCTCATTGGTTTCTTCCCCTGACTTGCCACATACAGGATGTTCTGTGCTTTGGTGAATATATGGAGAGTTTATTTTAAATTCTGCCAACGGATAGTTAAAGCTTCTTAATTACTTGTTTTAAATTCTTAAATGTTTAAAACCAAAGTTTAAAAATCAGTAAGAAAACATTTTTAATTTCTGTTACGGAAGAGGAAGAATTTCACACTTTTATTTCCCAATCCCAGTTCCCTATCTTTCTCTTGCCTAGTTTCCTTTTTCTTAATAATAGATGATCACTTTTACAATTATATTTGTAACATTTACATGCTTACATTTTCTAGATCATATTTCTAAACCAGCCAGGCTCCTCAGGGTGGCAAGGAGCCCCTCTGCAGGGAGAGAAGCACTGTTCCCACGTTTCCTGGTGGGGAACAGGAGGAGCAGGTGGGGAAGGTGAGCGCTGGAGGGGTTGTGATCAATGTTTACATTTATATTTGTAAACAATGTTACAGTAAGTTAGATTTACCCCTAAGTTTAATACTCACTGCTAGTCCTTTAAAGCCTCAAGTTCTATGCTTTAATTTTGATCAATTTTCAGCATCCCCTATGCTTTGGATACTACATTAACATACAAGTATATTATTTAAATACTAACTTTAGATATGAAACATTAAATGGCTAAGAGTTCTTGAGTCAAAATTTATTTCACATATAATATTGTCAGAGATTATATGGTTTTTAAATTTTTATTTATTGCTTGTATGTCCACGCCGCTTATCTTTGCAATTTACAAGTGACCCAGTATGTCTGGGTTTGGCTCTCTATTCATGAGTACCACCTGGAGCACTGTACTTTTTCTCATTTCTAAAATTCATTTTTTAAAATATTTTTTTCCATTAGCATTTAGTTCCCTTATACTCCTCTCCCCCCACAATCACCACACGATTGTCCATGTCCATGAGTCCTCTTTCCTCTTTGCTTTATGCCTCTACCCCCTAACCTCCCACCCCAATAGCTGTAAGCCTGTTCTCTTCCTTTAAGTCTGTTTCTGTTTTGCTTGTTAGTTGACCTTGTTCGTTAGATTCCACACGAGTGAAATCACATGGTATTTGTCTTTCTCTGACTGGCTTATTTCACTTAGCATAAGCCCACGTGTAGATGAGTAGATCAGTAGATGAGTGGATAACACAACTATGGGACATTTACACAATGGAATAATATTCAGCTGTAAAAAAGAAGAAAGTTTTACCCTTTGCAACAGTATGGAGGAACCTGGAAAACATATTTTTTTTTAAAAATGATTACTATCTGTAATCACTGCTTGTATTCCAATTATGTATTTGGTAACATCAATATAGAAACACTGGATCGCCTGAGCTCATCCTCTGTAAAGTCATGGCCTCCAATCTCAGCTGGGCCATCCATGTTTTCTCTCCACGTTATTCCAAACACCCCTGTACTTCTCAAACCTATGAACTCAGAAAACTATATGTAGTTTTCTGGCACTTCCACTTATGGTCACCTCCAGTCCACCATGTACTTTGATAAATACTTCTAATGGCACACAGATGCACTAATTTATTTACATATTGTCTATGGCTACTTCCACACTGAAATGGAATAGTTGAACAGGTAAAATATTTACTAAGTCCTTTACAAAGTAGGTTTGCTGACCCTGCTCTAAACCCATCACCTACACCCTTTACTCTGAATATATGACTTCACAAGGAATAATAACATAAAATCAGCATATCAACTTTCAGGCAAAAAGAAAAGTATAAATCTGACTGCATTCATGAAATTCCCCCTCACATGTTAGGGACAATCTTGTCTGGCATCTGATTTCATTTGTCTTCTTTTTTTATAGGACCTCAGTAATCCTGTGTGCATTCTGCTTTCTGACTCCTCATCATTGCCTTAACATACTGACACTTCTCCCTTCATAAGGGAAAACCAACCAACCAAAATGAGAAACGAGCCCTAACCCCCACCCCATGGCTACAATTTCCTCTTCGCCACACGCCCCATGTTCTGTATTTGCAGCGTTCCTTTGTTCACTCCAATCCTACTTCTTTCCCCACTCCAAAGACTCCTATCATTTCCAATCTCAAAACTTAAAGTTGTATTTTAGCTTCTTATCTGATCGCTCAGCAACATCGGACACTGTTAGGCATTGCTTCTCACGAAACATTCTCTTCTCCAACTTCTGAAACGGACACTCTTCTGGGTTTATCTTTGTCATCTACCAGCTTGTGCAAGCAGGTCTTTCTGTCCTTTCCTGCCCTGCACTGCCTTCTCTTCACCTTAGCTCAGCCTACACACACCGATGGTTACCTGTATGTTGAGGATTCCTGACTGTAGAACTCCAATCACTCCCACATTTAACTTTCACAGATCCAACCAAAATGCCCAGTAGGATCTTTAAACTCAACTGGCTCTAAATCAAACTTACTTTTTCCTCTCAAAACTGCTGTCACCCTTGTGCTCCCTGTGTTGGTGAACAGCAGTATTCTCCACCTAGTTTCTCAAACAAAATCCTGGGAGTTGCACTTGACTCCTCTGTCCCTTCTACCACAGACAATTACTTTCCAAGCTCTCTCAGTATTTCCTTTCAGATCTCCCCTTGGCCCATACCAGTGCTTCTGCCCCAGCACAGAGCACTATCATTCCTCAACCCTTAAGAGGGTCTTCCGACCCTCTTTGAGCCTCCTACAATCTATCTGGAGATTGAGGTTTTTACTTCCCACCTGCCCCTCCCTCCCCTTTAGATTATCATGACATCACCCCACTTAAAATCCCTCAACACTCATAGGTTAAGTCTGACTCCTCCAATAAGGGCTTAAAGAAAAAAAAAAAAAGCACAACCTTCACGTACTGGTTTAGTCTTCTCTTCCCTTTACACACTAGACTGTAGCCACGCTCATCTCATTCCTGTAACTGTTCCATACAAACCTGGTCACTTCTGAGACTTTGCATAGTGAGTTGGACAACACTCCCACTGAGCTGCCTGCCTTCCGGCCAGTCTCAGTTTAGACACCATTTCCTGGGGAGGGCTGGGTGGCCGCTCCGCCCCGACCCCAGCGCCGGTGTCCTTCTTATACTTGTAGCACAGTTCACATGCTGAATTATATACTTGCACTTTCTTTCAGAACATATACCTTGTTTGTCACTGTAAACATGTTCAGCACAGTGCCTGGCACTTCATTTGTTTATAGAAATTAAACTGAATCACCAGTATTTTCATCTCTCTGTTCTTGTCCTTGTGATCTGGGAGCACTTCTGAACCTTGTCTTCTACTGACTCAGATTTGTTGTCATCTCTGGTGATCATCAAGGTTAATGCATCTATTTTACTACTCTTTTTCAACTGATGTTATTTTTATTTGCCTCATTTTTGTCCAGTTTTTCTCATGTCCTAAAGATCTTTTTAGCACCCTGCAAGTATACATTCCAAACACCTCCAGCTATGGCAGTGAATCTATTTTAGAGCAAAGTGAACAGTGGTCATCGGGATAGAGACTTTTTGGGTTTTGGTGCTGCAGTTAGTATTCCTAAATATTATACTTTTTCTTTCATTTCTCATATTTATTAAGGCCTGTATTAAATTTGGGCAAAGGTTAGGTTAGGTATTACAGGCTGTTAGGTCGCAGGACCACATCTGGATCCTGCATAAAAGGATTAAGGGTGGAGGGCAAGAGGCACTAGAGGTGGAAAGGAAGCTCTCAAAGCAGGAATGACAAACTCCTTTTGCCACTATCCCTGCACGTGCACAAAATGTAGCAAAAGCATATTGTGTGAAAGATTTCTACCAATATGTTTTCCATTTTAAAATAGTGATCAAAAGAAATGGCACTCTTAGCCTTCTCTTAGAAACAAATGATTCTGAGGAGGTAGAACGGACATTCCCATGTACTTAATCATTAAAGGCACCGACTGCCTCAGAGTAGATTTTAAATTTAGGACATGTGAGCACTTGTTCTATTTTACTATAACCACATAGACAACGTTTGTAAGGTTTTCGGCCTTTTATTCTCAGGGAATTCACCGTGCGCAGACATCTGTAAGTTTGGGTTGGGCATATGAAAGGTTTTCCACCATGCACTTACTGGTGCTGTCACTTTGGCCACGACTTTGTAGCAGTAACTGTGTTACCGTTATTAAGCTGGCCCAGGAATGTCCCGCCCCAATTCAGCTCTTTTAGGTAGCAGCAAATGATTTAAGTTGCTACTTGAAATTAAGAAGGGGTAGGAGGGCTCTGGAAAGGTCATCTTTAAGTGCTACATTAAAGTTACATGACATTAGCAGAATTCATTCAATATTGATGGCATGCATTTGTTAAGGCAAATACTTGTGCAATACCATACGGTTAAGCAGTTTTTAGTAGGTTCCAAAAAATAACTAGATTGCCTATGTAGAAAAGACAACTGCTCTGCAAAATTTTAAATTACCATTTAAAATACATGGCTTTCCTTGCAAAGCACCATAGTAACCTAAAGAAGACTTAAATATTATTGTGCTCCATTTGTCCAAATTCCTTCTCTCTTCTGAGTTTGATTTTTATTTTACTTATCAATTTGTTTGGTCCAGGATAGACTTAAGACATATTTTCCTCAACTTCAATGAACAGCTGATTTAGGTCCTGGAATATTCACTTGATGCTTTGAACTAATTCACAATGTCCTTCCATGGGCTAATGCTCACAGGACATGTGATGGTCCTGAGCCGGTTTGACCCCAGATCCATCCTCTGTCCTCCTCTGCTCCACGTCTCAACCAGCTCCTCCAGGCTGTTTCCCAGGTTCCTGCTGGGGTAGGCCAATAGAAGGGACTGTCAGCAACCTGGAAGGCAGAGGAAGGGAAAAGCCAGTGCATTTCCTCTGCTCTCTTTCTGCTTTAGGCAACTCTGTCTGCTCCCAGGCCCCATTTCCTGCTGGGCGGACCTAGCAGGGAATCAGCCCTGGACCCAGGCAATACCACCTTTTCCCTCCCGCCTGGTTAAAGGTGTAATGGTCTCCTCTGGTTGCTCAAGCCTGGATTCTTCTCATCGCCTGTGCAATGGATTCCTTCTGTGAGATTCTCTGTTGGAAGCAATGAGTGGTTTCTGTTTTTCTGGTTGGCCTAAGTACATTTGTCCATTTATATTTTCATAAGGGTCTTACCCCATTTAGAGGGGAAGGAATGATTTTCACAGGGAAGTAGTCTCGTTAAACTGAGGAACCTGTCTCCGCTCCTCTACTTGGCTTGGCTAATGTCATCGTTTCTCTGCTCCTTACCTCCCACACCTGCTTCCACCTCCCATAACACCAACCCCCATGCCCTGCCCTCTCTCTTCATCCTCAGAGCAAATTACATCTGTCTTCTGGAGTCATGAACCATAGAGGCACGATGATTTGTTTTTTATATAAATCTTTTAATATAAGGTTCTTTACAAGAATATCACAACTGGTGGATAGCAGAAAGGTCACTGGATTTTCCATGCAGGATTTGAATCTGTGTGACCTTGCTTGAATTAGCCTCCTCCTGAACAACAGTGCCTTTGATACTAGAGCAGGAAAAAAGATGACTTATCAGAGCCACGAGGAGAAGTGAGATTAAAGCACATGAAAAGGATATTGTAAATGATAAAATGCTAAGCAACTGAGGTTATTATATAAAAATAGTAAATAGACAACTTTTTCTTGAAACAAATGTAATGTTAAAAACTTAGCATCAAAGGTGTTTCTCAATTTTAATTTATACTGAACTTTAATAGCATCACATAGCCTTCATCTAAAAGGGGATTTCTGAGTCTCAGTTCTATAGAAGTCTGGCTCTGGATAATCCTTTGGTGTACGCTGTAAAATGTTCAATAAAATCCCTACCTTTATCCGCTAATGCCACTAACACCCTCCTCCTCAGGTTTTACAACCAAAGCATCTCTAAACATTGCCCAATGTCCCCTGGGAGAAAGGGGGGAGCAAAAGCACTCCAGCTGAGAAACACTGACCTAACCAAACCTATTTGGAAACACGGCACCTCTTTTTAATTTGTTAAACAAATGGCTTTCTAAAACAAGATTTTGGGAAATATCTTTCAGAAATACAGGTCAGTAATGAAACACAGCCTCTTAGAGATCATCAACCCACACACCCAGGGGAAGTCAGTGGTCACGGTGGCAGCAGTGACGTGTCCTACGAAGTGCTTGTGTTGGAGACGCATCCTCCCGCTGAGCATTGCGGTGGGACTGCCCGACCAGGATGGGCTTTCTTCACAGTTAATACTTTTCGTTATTTTTACTAAGCATTAAAAGACCACATTATTTTATATTTGACTATTACATGTTGATATCTTTTGATGTCCTTAAGGCAAGGAAAGTCAGACCAAATATTAGCTTATATATCTCATAACATGACTCAGATAATCTGGGTCTGCGCCTGTACAGACTACCTTGAGCAGCAGCAGGAGTTAGAATTCTATGGGCATCGCGGCTAAGTCATAATCAGTGGAATTCTGAATATGATTACTACTCCTAATATGATACTCTTAGCTACCATTGAATTTCTAGGACACTGGAAACCAAACAATAGCTATTTAAAATCTAGAAATTATTATTTTAAAAATGTTGACCCAGCTCTCCAAACATGCTGTGTTGGTTAGCTTTCTTACTAGCTTAAGAAAATATTGACCGAAACAGACTGCAAAACAGGAGACGCAGGTTGTGGTAATGGGCAACTTCTCCTGGGGAGACAGTGGAGATGTTAACATCCTTGACATGCGTATAGTGCTGAGCTTTGTGGACACACGTCTCCAACGATGGATAGGGGGCAATTACGTCTTCAGCAAATTAGATTCATTTCCTCACCTGTGATTTTGCATTCTCCTGGTTAACCTTCTTTTGGGGGACCATGGGTCCTCTTTATAGGACTTATGAACAATAATGCCACTATATTATTATACTGCTCTACCTTTGAAGATTTTTATGTGGTATTTTAATAAAAATCAATCTTATGGTCGAGGTGGGTGACAGGAGTTCAGGACACAGACAGCGCCAACGAGCTGAGCCAGAAAGCTAGGGCCTTATTTGCTGCCATGCTACTGAATCCGAATGACTTCGGACCAGGCCTACCTCTCCATTGATTGCCATTTCCCCAGTTCATCACACATTTTATCTGGTCTGCGGCTTCCCTTCTACCAGGCTCCTGTGTTAAAATTTGAATTGGTCATTCTGCCGGGACAAAGCTTGGGCTAACATTCCATACTATATATGAGTATTTCCCAGTAAGATGTTCTTATGTTTTGAGAAGAAATCCATTTGAGCTATCACTGCATCTGTTTTTTAAGGTCTGAGAAACAAACAAAAACCTGTCTATTTTTCTACAGTCTGAGCCACCTTTCCCATTCTCATCATCACTAAGGAACGGCACTGATGATGTGCCACTTCAGAGTCCTTCCTTCCACCTCTGATTAACTAAAGCTGTATGGTCCGATGTAGTTGCAGGGTCTAAATTTATCCCCCCACCTGTTAACAACCAAAACATGACACAAACAAAAACAACAGACAAAATACATGAAACAGTGTTTCTAAGACACTGGATATCAGGTAAAAAGTAAGAGTTCATAGTTTCAAATAAACACAAAATAAACCAATTAACTGTGAATAAGTAGTAACAACTTTATTTTAACGCAAAGTGCTGAAATGCAAAAAATATTTTCAGCAACAAGATACCAAAAGTATGTATCTCATCATTAACATGAGCTGATTAAAAATGAGGCTGAAAAGTTCAATATAAGCATTTATACATTTGAAACTTGAAAATCAATTCCCCCCAGAACTAATTTTTAAATAATTTTAGCATATTTTCATTTTCAAAAGTGGGACTCAAGTTTTATCTTTATTCTAAAAATCGATTGCAAAATTAAGCGGGTTACAGTGTACAATAATAAACTCTAACAAAAAAATTAAATATAAGAATTCTTTTTCAAACAAAGTCCACAGAGTGCACGCAGAAGACAGGATGTGATGATATGATTCCTAGTGAAAGGGAAGTCAGTCTTGGATATGGCAGGCACTCAATATTTATTCAACTGGACCTAAAATTTACATCATTCCACGAACACTTAAATAGAGCTCATAATCTGTATAAAAGAGGTCTGCAAAATACTCTTTTTTGTGTGTGAAAGTGCTGTCTTTATAATCTGAAAACACTAAAACCCACCCACCCATCTTATTTTGCAAGAATATAGTGAATATTTTTATTTTATCCACCAAAGAGGATGACGGTCCAACTAGGAGTAGTTGAACATTTGAAGTATACTTGGCTATGATAAAAGCTTCGTGAGTTTAACAAAACAGCTTACAGAAGTCCCTAGTGTTCTATTTTAGTAACAATGGGTGGCGTCTATGATCCACAATTTTATAAAGAATTCCTGCTTACATTTTAAAATTTATGCACAAAACTTAAATGGGTAAATAAATTAGTAATTATACTTTTGGCAATTTAAGGTCTAAATTAGGTCTAGTTTTTAAAAAGCCAATTATGTCCATGACAACTTTTTGAGAGACCTCTGTTAATATTTTAAACTTAATTTTAAAATTGATGATGTCCTAAAAAGGCACTACTTTGTCATGCAGTAAATTGGTCACATTTTTGACAATTATAATTTCCTCTGTCAATCAATATCCCCCTAAGTAAAGCACATTTAAATGAAATATTTCAACTAGCCTGAACTTTCAACATTTAACTGAGTCCTATTTTCAGAAATTCACTCTTGAATATACCACACACAAGTCCAAGTGAAAACAAGTACAATACATGTACACTCACGCACACACATGCACGCACACGCGCACACTGATGTCCAAATAACCAGGTAATACATGCAAGGTTCTCCAATGACTATTTTAAGACAATGACACACGAGTATTCAAGGAGGTAACAATGGCAGCCATAATATTATGGCACCTTCATATTTGTGCTCCAAATACCAATATACACATTAAAATTCAAAAATGAAAAAGGCACAAATACAGTGTGTTTCCCTATCTGAATCTAAAGAACAGTTTTCTAATGGTTACTTTTATTATATGTAATGTTGAAAAGCCAGTCACTACTTTTGAAGAAAAAGTTCCGTTTAGATGACAAAAGGGAAACAGGAGCAGGCTGATAATCAGAAGGCAAGACTGCTCTAGACAGAATCTGTGCCTGCTGAACACAACAGCTTTTCAAAGTGAAGAAAAGGGCTACTAGAGCACTTATGTCAGAACAGTTTTTTTATCACTGCCTCAAGAACCTACAATACCAAAAATATACATAATAAATAAAAAAAATAAACCAACTGCCATACGATCCTGTTAGTATAAAGGTAGGCATTATATTATCTGAAAAGTGGACATTTCTACAAACATGGATATTCTTACAGCACAGTGTTTGACGTTTTTGGTACAAAATGTGCTATCAAACTAAAAAAAAGTACTTACAATAAAATCCCTAAGATTTGCAATAAACATGAAAACAAGTGAGGGCAAGCTGAAATGTTCATTATATGGTGTTATTACTGAAGTCACTATGGTCAGAAATGTGGACTCAAGCAGTGAATTCACAACGTGCCTGTATACATTTGATATAAGTGGGCACACCAGTATTTTTTTTTTCCGATAAATGACAAAAAATTTCTATAGCCTGAGGAGTCTTTGTTAACAAAGACTTAACAAAATTTTAAATTAAAATCTTAGTGTATATATATGTGCGTGTATTTTTTAAATTGTACATTGTA
This sequence comes from Micronycteris hirsuta, assembly GCA_004026765.1. Lineage (NCBI taxonomy): Eukaryota > Metazoa > Chordata > Mammalia > Chiroptera > Phyllostomidae > Micronycteris > Micronycteris hirsuta. The sequence goes on along the minus strand of PVJI01006269.1, from coordinate 56,319 downwards.
AATCTAATGAATTCAATTTCATGGTGAATTTAAGAAAGTGAATTTCTGCTCCCTATAGCAGGGCTACATAGGATGGAGTCCATTAACATGTAAGAATCCTCCTTCTATCTCAAGGGACTCTTTCAATTTCAAATTTAAGTTAACAAAACAAAGACTGAATGAAACCACACAGAAAGGAATAAAGACATGTGAAAAAACAAGATCTTTCCAAACTACAGTTTGTTATGGATCACAAGTGCCTATTTGACAGTGTTGTTCAATGTAAATATGAATCGCTCTTGCTATATTAGAATTGCTCCAGTGAATACCTAACAAAGAGATAACCCCCAAAATCTATTTTGAAACCTCAGGCTTATTTTTTTCCTTTTATCCTAAATTCAGAAACTAAATAAACAAATTATACAAATTTGAATCTGAGGACTAAAGTAATATAGGCAAGCATATAGGTTTATGCACCTTTTCCAGTGACACACTTTTCCCCTGTGATCAAACACAAATCTCGCCTAAGCGTGCTGTCACGACGCAGGGAACGGGATGCAGTGACCTGACACCGACAGCTCCTCCCTCCCTGGACCACGCTCCGGAACAGACCTCCACTGTGAGCAGAGCTATCAAACACTGAACAGGCTATGTGCTTAAAGCTAAAATTCATTTATAATAAAGAACTGGCCCATGAAAAGCAATTTATAAATAGTTTATCCTGTTCACATTATGCAGAATTTCAGTATCATCCACAGCGTTAGTACAGTAACTGAAACAGAAAGGAGAAAACTAGCTGTGTGTGAGATTTTCAGAATGTGACCTGACATATTTCTAAGGGTTCTCTCCTTTAGTCTGCAATAATATCAGTTCATTGTTTTTAGAAGAATGGTAGACTGTCCAGGATTCATTCATTGTTCAGCTGCCTTTTCCAAAGTGTGATAAAAAAGGAGTAAATTCAATAATAATTATCTGAAATTGAAACCAATTTAACTATAATGAAGGATATCTTTCTTAACTATTATCACAAACTGCCCAGTTACCTCCATCTGTCTTAAAAAATTCTTTCAAAAGTTAAGACACAATTAATTATACCTTATTAATCCCCTCAAAAGCAAAAAAATATATGTACCATTCAGCATACAAAAGTTACACATTAAAAGTGCATATATATCTTTCTTAATTGGCCCACTAATTAAATTTACATTTGGTCATCCTTACTTTTAACATGTACAGAATTCTTCATATAAATGTAGGTCACTATAAATTAAAAAAAATTAATGTAGCACAAAACATGCTTTCTTCTATTGAAATCTTAACCAGTTCTCAGTAATTGTAAACTTGGATAAACCCACCAAGAAAAGGTTTGTTATGCTTCTCTTAGTTCGTTGAACAGTTAACATACAAACATCACAGATTTTACTAAAAATCAGGGCCAACTCATTGCATATTTGCCCCGTGAAATGAAAAATAAATTAGAACTGAAACAGTGTACTGTCATCACTTATCTTGAAGGTAAGCAAGTTCTCCTATGTTTACAGAACTTAGACTGGAGACATTAACAGTTACCTCTAATGCAAGTGCTTTTAACAAGAACCTATTTTTAAACTTTGAGATAGCACAACACAAACTCTGTAAAACTAATTTTGCTTTTCTTAAGCTAATGGAAGATCCTTTTGAAACTTAGTATCTTCAGTTATCAATATTACTGCATTACGGAGCTAGTGCAATCCTGCAGAGCCTTGGTCAAAATGACAAGGCACAATAAAAACTTAAAAGTATTACACGAACAAGAGAAGTCATTGGAGATAATTTAAGGCCTTGAAGTGAATTAGAGTATAGTCAGTCTAATTTAAAGCTGAAGAATAAACCATTAATTATCCACCTGAAATGCAAGCAATATGCTTTTTCAGCTTCTGTTCTGCGGACAAGACAACAGCAACAATTCTTGCTTATGGTTTGTCTATTAGAATCCTTCTGGACCTGGAGGAATAAAAGTCAATTCCACTTTTTCTACAGTTCATGGAAGATTTCAGGACTGTTTTAGCCGTTTGCGTGGAATGCCAAACTGTGGACACTGTGCGGATGCTAGTGCTCGGAAGGCTTCTGCTACTAAATGAGGGTGAGACTGAATCATGGACTTCCAGCCGGATGTTTCCATTATGTCCGTTGCTTGGCTGAAAAACAAAATTAAGAGGTGTTCATTAAAGAGTACTTTTCAAAATCCATTGTTGTACTGCCAATTTTAATTTATGGATTTTAAAATGTTTTGAACACTGCTTATGTATGTATCCAAACCACTCCAATTCATTAAATTATCACCTTCACCTTACTAGTATTTTCAGTTGCAACTTAAATTATTAAATTTTTCTGGAAATTCTTTTCTCCTGAAGTATGTGACACTTGTCCCCATAGTCCAGTCCCACTGTCACCATTTCCGAATCAGCTCTTTCAAGAGCACTTTTCCCCGGCTCAGGCTTTCCTTAGAGTTCCAGCTTTTGTCCTCTAGTCTTTTTTCCATCCATTCTTCACCCTATCGCACGCATTCTGCATGATTTTAGCTATCAGAGTCAATGATGACAACTAATGATTTGCTAAATTCTAAGACTCTCACAAGGTAAGTTCCCAACTACTTGTTCTTTTTACTTGGATGTGTTTCAAGATTCGTAAATTCAGGATTGTTAGATAAGAACTCATCAGGTCTCTCCCCAAGCCCTAAATTCTTCCTTCCTCATTTCTAGTCCGCTAACGCTTTCACCATCAACCAGTCATTCAAGTCCTGTTAGACTCTGTCCTTTCCAATCAATCATCAAAGCCCTATTTTAATGCCCAAAGATATCTTAAATCCCTAGTTAAGGCCCATATCATCTCACTTTACCCTTCCTTGTCTTCTGTCTCCTCTCCCTTCTGCCAACCTGGCATCCAAATATAATAATATCCTAGTATTATAGTTGTCCCTTTGGAATACTATATCCTTTCATTTTTCTCCAGTCCTTCTGTTATCAGGTTTAATCTCTTGCCTGACCTACTCCAGTAACTTTCTAAATGGTCTACTTACATTTATTTAACCTTTCTTGTCAATTACATCACCTCAACCTCTCCACAATCTATTCTCTCCCTGGAGAAAATGCTAAAAACACAAACTTAATCAGGCCCTTCCCTAGGTTGAAACCTTTTACTAGATTACTCTTAGAATAATTTCTTTAAAAGCCTTAATGTTAACTTACATGGCTTTCCAAGATCTTATCCCTGCCTGCTTTCTCCAGCTTCCCATAACCAAAATTTTGCGTACCTGATTCCCTTTTTCTGGGATGCACTTTTCCATCTCTCCCCTCCTCTTTACCAGGGTAATTCCTACTAATGCTTTAGGTCTTTATTCACACAATTCCTTGAAAAGGCTTCCTCTGACCCCTAGATTAGGTTAGGTACCTTTCTACATGCTCAGATGGGCATGCTACACTTTACCTATCATCACACTTCATTCCAGTTACTTGTTTAATTCCCATTTATCTCCTGCTAAACCATAAACTCCATGAACAGAGGGAACACATATGCTATGTTCACTACTATATTCTTGATACTGAAAACAGCACATTAGGCCATATTTACTGGGTAATAAATATAAGTATCTGTAAAGTGAATGATCAGCTACTGCCTTCAGGCTTCTGTACTTTGACTCAAGCTATCCTTTCTATCTGCAATGCCTGTCACTTCCCTTTTAGTTCTGCTAACTACCATTCATGTTTTGTTTTTTTTTTAAGATTTTATTTTATTTATTTTTAGAGAGAGGAGAAGGGAGGGAGAAAGCAATGTACGGTTGCCTCTCACATGGCCCTCACTGGGGACCTGGCCTGCAACCCAGGCATGTGCCCTGACTGGGAATCGAACCGGGACCCTTTGGTTCCCAGCCCGCGCTCAATCCACTGAGCTACACCAGCTGGGCTGATAACTACTATTCATGTTTTTAAGACACCACTGTCATCTTCAGTAAGCCATCCCTAAACCTCCAGCCTTTGTTAAGTGTCCTATACACAGCTTCCTTTATAAGACCACTTACCATATTATAATAAAATGATGTCTATGAATTTGTTTCTTTATTAGATAAATTTCTCAAGAATAGGAATTTTTCCTCATAACTGTTCTTATAGGCAGCACATTAGCATGGGGTCTGAGATACAACGGATACTAAATAGATGTTTTTTGAACTAAACAGTAGCTAATAATAAAACAACTTTTTTATTTACCTGACATAAGATTATCAGTGTGTCATTATGTTTATAATTTCAACTAGTTGTTTAGAATCACATAGATATCTCTCAAGATATCTGACATTTTCATTTATTTAACAACTATCTACTGGAGATCTATACATACAACAGCTTCTTCAGGGGATATAAAATATGTTGATTTTTTTTTCACATTGAAAAAGTTATACAATGTAAAATATTTTCTTAACAGAATAAAACTAGAGTTTGAAAGTGACTTAGTACAAAGGATTATAAAATTGCCGTTTGCTGCTTATCCGTTGTATTTTAAATTTAAATTAATTTTTATCTAGATCATATACCATAATGATAACATTATCACACACTGACCAACACACAGAACCAACAAACTGTTAGTCATTTTTACTTTCAGAAAAGAGAATTCACAAACTGATAGGAATTCAGTTAACTTCACATATACCAAAACAGATTAAAATAATGGGAAATAATTAAGTCAACAAACATTCATATTAAAGTCTCCAACACTGACTTTTCTGACTTTTTTAACATCCTTCTATCACCTTTGGTAATACGCAAAAATGTAATTTAAGGGTTTACAAGCAAAAAAAAAATCAAAGATGCAAATTTCAACCTATCAACTCTACCCTTTTTTATTTTGAACAATTATAAAGAGTAGAAGAGTATCTCTAAAAATGAGAGAAGAAAACAAAAAAGTAGTAATAAGTTCTAATAGTTCATATTCAAAAGGTCTGGGTTTAGAAAAGATATAACTGCTACCTTTTATAGTTTACCAGGGAAAGTAAAGAGCAAATTATTTCCATTTTTGGATATTAGGCAGCTAGCTTAATATAGCATTCAATGCAAGGTACTTGGCTATCCTAAGAAGTAATGCGCTAGCATTCAAATATAACGACTTTTTAGGCAAATCTAGAAGGTCCATTACTCATAGGATGAAAATGACTGTTTTCTGTATTTTCAGAAATGCATTCTGCAGGGACAGGAAAAGAATCTCTAGTAGCCACTGAAATACCTGGACTCAGCTATATAGTATGTGAGCATATGTGCTAAAGAAATTAGAGCATCCATCCCAGTTCACATTCACAGCTGATCTACGAGGGGGCATAGCCTCAAGAATCCACCAAGTTAGTCAAATTATTATTATTTTTAAATAACCAGCTGTTTGTGCCATATAACTAATATTTGGATTCCTACATATTGTAAATGAACAAAAGGCTATGCAGACACTTAATTTTATGTAAGAAGATCGACTTTAGGTCAGAAACTGATGTCATCTTACTTGCTGTTCCAGTTTTTCCCATCTTTACACCCAAGCTGTCGAAGTACACTGCACCTGCATTGAAGATTTAAACACACTTAAAAAAAAGTCCGGTGAAAAAAGTTGAAGGTGTCATGCCCACTGAAATACAAGCATAGCTTACCTATTAATAAAGTCTATGGCTTGTGCTTTCAACTGTTCTGCACTGTGCAAATCTGCAAGGACAAGGGTATCAGCAACATTTTCTACTGAGAGGTTACTACACAAAGCTTCTTCACACATGACCTTCAGCCGTTCCAGTGCATACTATCCAAAAGGAAAACATAACCATTAAACATTTACTCAAACTATAAGGTTTTAAATACATAATATTGGTGACTTAGAAATAAAGTTACAGCACATTATACTTGGAACTGAGGGTAACTTAAAATTCTCTAAATTATTTTTAACCTAATATGAAGAAAATATGAATGAATACATTGAAGACAAAAAACAATCTTCTTTAGGAAATTTCAATTTGCATAGTGCAAAATACTGTGTATTTTAAAAATAGGGTTTTGTTCTTTAAAAAAAAAGTACTTATTGCCCTGGCTAATGTGCCTGCCAGTTCAATTCCCAGTCAGGGCACATGCTTAGCTTGCAGGCCAGCTCCCCAGTTGAGGGCGTGTGAAAAGCAATGGACTGATGTATTTCACACATTGATGTTTCTCTCTCTTTTTCTTCCTCCCTTCCCCTCTAAAAATAAACAAATAAATAAATAAACTTACTACTAAATACACTTAGTGACTATAGTTCTCTTCTCTACTAACCAATATACTGCATGTTGTCACAACTCCATCTTAAAGAATGAATTATAAAGCTAAAGAAATCATATTCGTAGCCACTAAAATCCTTAGTATATGTTATTATAACATCTTTAGCAGCTTTACTGAGGTATAGTTAACATACAATAAACTGCACATATTTAAAGATTATACTTTAATGACTTTACGTAGCCCTGTAATCACCATTAAATCATGACAGTGAACGTATTCATCATCCCCCGAAGCTTTCTGCTACCTCTTTGTAAATTTTTCCTCCCACCCCAGGTAACATGGTTGACGTGCCTTCTGCTGTACTTGGTATTTTGTGGAATCTTTCGTAATTTGAATCATATAATTTGTACTCATTTTTGACTGGCTTCTTCCACAAAGTATAATTATTTTAAATTCGTGCATGTTGTTGCCTGTGTATCAAAAGTTCAATGTTTTTTACTGCTGAGTATGCCACTGTATATAGACATACCACAATTTGTTTTATCCATTCATCTGTTGATGAACATTTGGATGTTTCCAGTGTTTAGCTATTACAAAGAAAGCTTCTATAAACATTCATATGTAAGTCAATGTATGGGCAAATGCTTTCTTTTCTCTTGGATAAAAACCTAAAAGTGGGTTTGCTGTATCATATGGCAAGTATAAAACTTTTTAAGGAATCACCAAACAATCTTTTAAAATGGTTGTACCATTTTCTATTCCCATTTGCAGTGTATAATAGTCCTAATTCTTAACGACCTTGACCATATTTAGCATGGTCTCTTAAATTTTTTGGTATTATGATAGCTAAAAAAGTATCTTGCGATAATTTCAATTTTCATTTCTCTAATGATTAATGATGTTGAGCACCTTCTGATATGTTTGATTGATATTATTTCAGGAAATGTGTGTTCAAATATTTTCCAGTTTTTAGAAATAACATTGCTTTCGCCCTGTCTCATGTAGCTCAGTGGATTGAGCACGGGCTGGGAACCAAAGGGTCCCGGTTCGATTCCCAGTCAGGGCACATGCCTGGGTTGCAGGCCAGGTCCCTGTGAGGGCCATGTGAGAGGCAACCATACATTGCTATTTCTCTCCCTCTTTGTCTCCCTCCCATCCCCTCTCTCTAAAAATAAAAAACCTTAAAAAAAAAAAAAAAAAAAAAGAAATAACATTGCTTTCTCACAATTGAGTTTTGAGAGAATTTTATATAGTTAAAAATAGATCCTTTATCAGATACATTCTGAATAAAAGTTGTTGATCAAACACACGCTTTGAAAATATTTTCTCCCAGTCTGTCGCCAATCTTTAGTCTTTTTTAAAAAAGTAAAAAAAAAGTATTGACTGATTTGAGACAGAGAGATAAAAACATCAATTTGTGATTCCAATTATTCATGCATTCATTGGTTGTTACTTGCATGTGCCCTGACTGGGGATCAAACCTGCAACCTTGGCATATCAGGATGACTCTAACCAACTGAACTACCAGGTCAGATCATTCCTGTGTCTTAAAAGAAGCTTTAAATTTTACTTAAGTCTAATTATCAATTTTTTCTTTTATGTAGTATGATTTCGGTGTCATAGTTAACAAGTCTTTGCCTAACCCAAGATCATGAAGCTTTTCGCCTGTTTCCTTTTAGTAGTTTTTAGATTTTTAGGTTTATAGTCCAATTTTACACAACTTTTTATATATGACATGAACTTCATGTAAAAAGTTCACTTTTTCAAATTAGTTTAATCGAAGTTCATTTTGTGGGGCATTTCAGTATCTGATTGTTCAGCACCATTTGCTGAAAAAACTATCGTTTTTCCACTGAGTTGTTCTCGCACTTCCATGAAAAATTAGATATTCATGTATGTGACTGTCTATTTCTGTACTTGTTCTGTTCCAATGACTTATTTTTCCATCTCGTCACCAATAAAACATTGTCTTAAATACTGAAATAGTAGAATAAATCTTATTATCAGACAGTATTCGTCTTTCACTTTGATCTTCTTTTCAGTTACTGATCACAGATCCTTGCACTTACATACATATTTTTAAGTAAGCTTATCAATACAAAAAAAAAGGCTGTTAGTAAATGTTGGTCCTACTAATCAACTTTAAGAAGAATTATATTTTTAAAATATTGAGGCTTCTAGCCCATCCATAAACAAGATTTATCTCTCATTTAGGTCTACCCAAATTTCAGTTAGCAATATATTATAATTTTTAGTACACAAATCTTGAACATTTTTGTCTATATATTTATTTATGCCTATGTATTTAATATATTTGATGTGACTGTATATAAATGGCATTTTTAATTTAAACTTTTGTTGAGATGGTTAGAGATTCATGTGCAGTTGTAAACAGATTCTATATTATTTGGCCCGGTTTCCCCCAATGTTAACGTTGTGCAAGATGAGGATAATATCATGAGATCGCTCTATACACACACACACACACAGGCGTGTAAATGGATGAGAGTGGTGTGACATCAGTACTTTTGGAGAAAGCTCCCAATGTGTTCTCAGGATTGAAAACTACTGGCTTCAAGATTTTCTGTTATTTTTATAGTTTCCCTGCTTTCAAAAAACCACCACCATAAAAGAGCATCATAAAATTAACATTGTTTTTTTCTTTCTATATTATCAAATTAAAATAAATTAACCTACGAATCAGAGAATTTAATTAGTCAAAATATCCCAATATTCCTTCCTTTCTGTAAACAGAGGTAAGGCACTGTATATTTAAAATTAAGAATATCTGAGAATTGCAATAAATTATATATACTATTGTGTGTTCTTATAAAACAGTAAAGTCAAAACTACTGAGTTTATAATTTAATTCCCATGAAAATTCACTTTCTTCCTATAAGAATATTTTTATGTGCTACTGATTTAAAAACTTCTCATTTCCATATTACCCCACTGTATGCTATTCCATAATACTCTCAAGAGCCACCTGACAAATAGTGTAAGTTAACTCAGTATTTCAAATTATTTGAGGTTTTCATTTGATAACTTTCTAGATGCATCAAAAACCTGAGGACACTTTTCAGCTCTTTAAGACCCATTTACTCACTTTATCTGCAGCTGCCAACAAGTTGTCAGCCATCTTGTCAAGGTTTGGTGCTCTCCCTGTGTAAATGAACCTCATCATTTCTTTAAAAACCTCGGGGTCTACATCATGTATTTCCACTCGATTCTGATATTGAAAACAACACAAAAAATTAAAGAACATATACACATAAATGAACTGGGGGGAAATTTCAACAGTAATTTAAAAGCCCCAAATCTGTACAGTTCTTACACAGATTAAACTTTTTTATTGCACTGGCCAAATAGTTTTTTCCATAAGGTAGCTCTAGTAGTGCTTAGTTGTCTTTAACTTCATCTGAATCAATGTTGTTAAGATTGTATTGTGACAGCTGTCATATCAGCGTGCATTTAAAAAAAAAAACATCAAAACTGGTGAATTTTTGTGTAGCCCTTTTAGTACTGAAGATGAAAGAAAATAAGTGACGTGGGCATATAGTGCTTTATTATTTCAAGAAAGGTAAAAATGCAAAAGATGATTTGCACAGTGTATAGAGAAGGATCGACTGTGTCAGAAGTGGTTTGGGAAGTTTCACGCTGGAGATTTCTCAATGGACGATGCTCCATGGCTGGGTAGACCACTTGAAGTTGACAGCAATCAAACTGAGACATTCAGAACAATCAACGTTACACCACAAAGTGAGATAGGTGACACACTCAAAATATCCAAATCAACCAAGTTATTGGTGATCAATAAAGTTATCGGTGAAGAATGAAAAATGTGTCTTTTATTTTACAGGGGAAAAAAGCACATGAACTTTTTGGCCAATCCAAGACATCTGCATTAAGCTACACAGGAAAAATCAAACAGGTAGGTCTAAGAGAAGCATACCCAGTGAAGCACTATCATGTAGGAATACAAACCCTAGCTTTAAGCAAAAGAAGGATGAGGTATAAGACAATTCCAGAGCCCGCTACACCTCATAACCCACCGTTTTGCAAAATGGCATGTAGTATTGTAATGGGTTCAGAACAAAGATTCCCCAGAATACAGAAAAAACCCTCCACAGTCACGGTTTGGGAGATGGAGGAAGTGGAGCACTGCGACTGACAGGTACTTTGTATATCTATGGCAACTTAGCTAGTTTATACCATATGATCTCACCTTTAACTGGAATATAGTCAACAAAAGAAAAAAGCAAACAAAATATAACCAGAGGCATTGAATTAAGAACAATCTAACAATAGCCAGAGGGGAGGGGGAGGGGGCTGTGGGGAGAAGGGTTTTCAGGAACTACTATAAAGGACATGTGGACAAAACCAAGGGGGAGGGTGGAAGCAAGGGAGGGAAGTGGGTTTGGATGAGGTGGGGGGGAGGGGAAGGGAGAAACTGCAGACAACTGTAACTGAACAACAATAAAGTAATAAAAATAAAAAGAAAAAAAGTTATGCTAAGTGCTCTGCTGTTGCTCCACCAGCTCTGGGACCAGGAAGATGGGTGTGACTTTGACTTGGGATATAGCTGGGGGCTTACAGTGGCTGCAGGAGAATCCCTTGCCTGGCCTGATGAAGGATGGCGGCCAAGGAAATGTTAAGTGTACAGAGGACTGGTAGAATGTAGCTCATAGTGAGAGGAGTCGGAAATGGGGTCATGTAGAAGGCAGGCAGTCATGAGAGGGGATCCAGCCATGTGGCTTGAAAGGGTGCAGAAGGAGCCATGTGGGCTGTAGGAGCTGTTCTGCCATGGACTAGTAAGAAAGCAGGCAGGCTGCTTTGTTCATGTCCACTCTAGTGGGCAGGAAAGCTATCCAGGACCCTTCCTTGAAAGACACTGACCTGCCACCGTGCAAACCTGGACTCTATCTGGACTCTTGAGACTTATGTCTTTTCTGGACTACCACAAGAAAAATGATGACAATGTACCCCAGATCCTGAAGGAAAGAGCAGCTGTGTGAGGATGGCAAATTTGGTATCTTCCAGAGCAAATGGAGAACTGTTTGCGCAGCTGGCTTAAGATAAGAATATGGGGAATTTTTAGGGCTTTTCGCCTGTAACCTTTTCTGGAACAAGGGAAGTACTGGGTCTTGTGGACAAACAGAGCTGAAAGCTGAAGTGCTCTGAGCTCCCCCCAACCCCAAGGTTGGAATATTTAGATAACGACCTGTGCCTTCCAGCATTAGGTGAGTGGGCCCCTGTCTGCTCGGTTACAGTATTAACTACTGGCACCTGCCTCTTTGCTTAACACATACTCAAGCTGAAAGAGGACGAGTTTCTTTTTCAGTCCTGTATCTTTGTAAATGCGGTTTCTCTCCCAGGATTGATCAAGCTAAAATCTAACACTAAACAATACTAAACTTTCCTGACCCTTTGCTGACAATAGCACTGGACACATCATTAATGCCTCCTTACTTGGAAATGATCAGAAGGCTGACTGATCAAAGTACCTGCCAAGACCAACATTCAAAGGAAAGGAAGCGCTATTTTGTTGCAGGCTCCAGTTCCCCAGAAAGGATAAAGCTGAGCTCACATAAACTGTGCAGCCATCCAATCAGAGCACTAATGACCACATGTAATGCAACCAGCAAGGAATCAACCTCAGATCTTTAATCTCATAATATTTCAAGATGGCAGGTGACAGAGATACAACTGGGAAAACCAAATAGGTGATATCTTGATTATAGTTAACATACAACAATACAGTTTATGTCATTTTTGTTAAATCTCATAAATATCCACTTATTTTAGTGTTTAAAGAAATGTAGGTATTAATTTTGTTCTGAAAAACTAATACCAAAATCATAAAGTCTAGAAAAGAAATATTTTCTTAACCAGAGAACTCCCAAGTAGCTATAGACAAGAACAGGCCTTTGGATACCCTTTTGGATAACAACTACTTAGTTATTTTCCCACTAAATAGGCATCAAAATAGCTGTTACTTGGAATATTCACACACTTTAGATTATGTTACCTACTTGTCTACTGCAGAACACATTTTCCCCATCTTAGTATTTCTTTCTAAAATCACAGTTTAACAATTTAGAACATGCACCATAAATTTTAAAATATACATCCCACAATTGTACATTTGCATAAATTAGCCCTTAGACTATGGTTACCTTTTTGCTTTCTTCCATTTCATGTTCAAACATTGCATTAAAAACTGGGGATCGAGCTGTAACAAGATTAAGCATCATTATTTAATGCACAAATTTATAAAAGAAATGTACTATATCGCCCAAAAGTAAAAAGTACCTGCAAGTACAGATTTATGAGCTTTAAATTCTTGTCCTCTCACAAAAAAACTGCAATCTGTAAATCTTCTGTTTTCCCAGAGATTACCCAAATCTTCTGCTAGTCGACATTCAGGCACCTTCAAAGTATTCATATTAGTATGCCCTGATATATTTACTGAATCTTGGACCACACTCACCTAATAAAAAAGGGACAGTAAGAAAAAGATTTTTACAATTTCATATCAATAACTGGTTACTAAGACTATACTTAAATTTATCATTAAAATCATTTGAATAATTACATACATTCCTGATAAAAAATGCTAATACCTGAGAATTTACCTGAGAATTTAAAGGAGAGAAATAATATAGAAAACATTTTAAACTACGTCATTTTCAAGTGACAATTCTGTGTAAATAAATGGTTTATCAATTGTTTTGAATAATTAGTTATTGAAGTAATTACAAAAACTATTTCTCAACAAAAAATAAATATAATATATCAAATTCAAACAAGGAGACATTTTTGTGATATTTTCTTTTTTATTTTCTCATACTATGGATATATTAAAATTTTAAATGTTATATATACAGTAAATACAACATCACACTTATAATGAAGTTTTACAGCATTAAAAAAGATAAAGCTAGTATACAATATGCAATTGGGGAAGTACTTTAAATACTGGTGCTACATGTCTTAACTCCAATAAAACTGATTTAAAATATATAAATTGATTTAAATTTTAAAATGCAAGAATTCTCACAAAAGCAACTATAGTTATTAAAAGTTCATGGGATCTTTCATTTAAAAAAATCAACAGTAATAACAATACGAATATGATTTAGTTTGATTTTCAGACCTTTTATTTACCTATGTGATAAAATTGTTATTTCAACATTGCTTTTATACAGACTCCAATATAATACAGATTAAATTTTATCTAAATAAGATAACCACTATCTACTGAATGTAATCTTAAAACACTATTAAGTCTTGCACACCACTTTTAAGAAAATGTGTTCTGCTATTAGGACCTTCAAATTACATTTAATAAATTGAAGAAAATACTACCTCAACAAGTAAAGCATGTTTCAGAATAAATGAACCAATTTTTTACAAAAGTGCTATATTAGTTACCCATTTTTTTTTTTAAGATTTTTATTTATTTTTAGACAGAAGGGAAGGGAGGGAGGCAGAGAGGGAGAGAAACAGCAATGTATGGTTGCCTCTCACATGGCCCTCACTGGGGACCTGGTCTGCAACCCAGGCATGTGCCCTGATGGGGAATTGAACCTGTGACCCTTTGGTTCACAGCCCATGCTCAATCCACTGAGCTACACCAGTCAGGTAGTTAGTTATCCATCGTTTTAAGCTGCTAAATTCTGTGGTCATTTCTTATGCAGCAATTGATAACTGTGTTCATTTAAAAACATTTTAAATGGCTTTTATTAAATAAAAGTATAAATAAAAACATGCATAAATACAGTAAATAATGTAGAAAATGTATATTATAAGTGGATAAATTGAACCAAACTACTAATGTGCTAACACAGAAAGTATTAATAATCTAGTATAAAATATTTGAAGAATATTAACTCTAGAAGTCCAATTTCATCTAGATGTATAAACATGCATCTCATGTGAATAAATGGGTAGTTCTAAAGAAAAAAATTTTTTTGAGGATATTTTTATTAATCATTTTGTTTTTTCCAACTTACATTATTAACCTTTTAGAATCACATGTTACTGAAATCATCTAATCTAATTACCGTATTTGGTAAAGTTTCCAAAGCGAAGTCAAGAGAAGGCAACTTAAGGCCCTAAATCACACTGCTATTCAGTATCACTAGACATATCTCCAGATTCTTTTTTTTAAGCTCTTTATACTAGACAATATTTTTTGGTTTATTTTTAAAATTAGTAGTACTACTTTAATACAATTATGATTCAGAAGGATTTATCACAAACCTTGTAAGATGCTTTCCTAAATACAATTGCCAAAATATTATATATAAAAATATTGTTCTATTAAGTTTTTAATTATTAAAATAATTTCTAAAATTTTAATAAACATGAAACAAAAGTCACTAATCCTTACTTGACTGCCCTGCTATACCATACATTATAACTTAATGATACATAAACCAGATACGTTGCTGTTAATACTCAGGGATTAGTTAGGGATCAGCTTTTTATCACATAGACAGATGGTATTTATTTGTTCATATCAAGCATTTCTCCTGAGATTTGTAGACAGCAGGAACTATATTAGTTTAATTACTTGCATAAAGTATGCAGTGAAGTTGTAAAAATGTGATGATGTATTTAATTTCAGAATGGATTTCTTAAATTCTATTCATTATATATTATCCTAACTCAAAACAGAAAATTTAATGTAAAGATTTGGCGAAAATCAGGTAACAGATAAAATAAAAGCTGCCCTGGCCAGGTGGTTCAGCTGGTTGGAGCACTGTCCTGGACACCAAGAGTTGTGGGTTCCATTCCCGGTCAGGGCACATACCTAGGTTTTGTGTTTGATCCCCAGTTGGGGTGCACAAGGGAGGCAACCAATCAATATTTCTCTCACACACTGATAGTTCACCCTCTCTCTTTCTAAAAATCAGTAAGTATATATCCTTGGATGATAATAAAAACAAAAATAAATAAATAAAAGCATCAAAAAATAAAGCTGTTATTATCTGGCATAATAATGATGATGTTACATTTGTATTTTATATACGTAATCATAATTCAGCTGAATTTATATTATTGACATACACATCTACATAGTATTTGTTTTAACAACCACAAATTTTAACTGAGACAATTCATACTCCAAACAAAGGGTATTCAAGGGACTATTTATAAAGTATAAGTTAATAATTTAATTAAAAATTGATATGCAGCCCTAGCTGATGTGGTTTAATGGAGTGAGTGCTGGCCTGTAAATCAAAAGGTCACAGGTTCAATTCCCAGTTGGGGCACATGCCTGGGTTGCATGAGAGGTAACCACACACTGATGTTTCTCTCCCTCTCTCCCTCCCTTCCCCTCTCTTAAAAATAAATAAAATCTTTAAAAAAAATTGATATGCAATCAATTCTGATAATTATTTTCTTGATACCTATAATTAAAAAATTGGTAAAATTTCAGTTTTTCTCTAGTACATATTTAAATATATGTAATAAATAGTCTAACTGAATGGAACCTAGAGTAAAAAATTCAGAAAAAAGGCTGAGATTCTTTCCTGAGGGTTAAACCGTTGTTCTTTCAAAATAAAAGTGCAAATGCACAATACTCAAAATTGACTACTCTGCAAAGCAAAACCTCAAACTCATTTGACAGCTCTTTTTCAAATTTGCTTTTGGCTCCACTCTGAGAATACAATTCAGACTAAAGATGAACGTGCGCAGGCGCAAATCAACTATAAGCACTCTAGAAATCTGGATCTCCTCTAGTGTAGTTTTAAGATGACAACTAGTTCCAATTTTTTAAAAATCTCAATTCTCTAAATTAATTCTGAGAACTAGAAATTTACAAAGGTATACAGGACTACAAATGTTTCCACTCTAATTAACCACCTAATCATCCCTCACACTGGCTCCAAAGTGAGAAACGTTTTACAGTAAAATTTCACTGATCTTACAGAATTGTAGGTCTCAGATCTTTTGATTTTCATAGATAGGTGTCCTTTTTTAAAGTCTGGATGATAGAAACAATGTTGTTAACTTTTCATTTTGGCATGAAATAGCTTCTTAGAGAATAAAACCCAACTTCCACCCATCATCACAAGTATTATAAACAGAAAGAATATCTGAGCAACAAAAAAATAGGATGGGGGAAAAACGGTGTCTTTCTAAATAAAATTAAATTTTATATACATATTTTTGTGTATATCATGGAATGGCATGGATCTGTAGACTAAGATATTATTTAAAATCTTCTGGATTTCAAAAGATGAATTAATCTAACCAATTCCCTATTTTTCCTACTTATTCCTCAATTCCTACAATCTGTATCTCTTTGAGAAAGGAGGGTGGAGCTGTTTACATGGCTAGAAATTTCTACCACTGGCTACTTGATTCACAGTATGGAACTTGCAAGATTAGGTTATGTCTTGCACAAAAAGGGTAGCACCAATCTGCCTTACCTGTCTACAGCACCACTTGCAGGGGAGGGGGAGGAGGCAGTTCTTTACGTAGAGCAGTGCAATGCTTCCTCCTCTTCTGCAAGCAGTGCTGGAGATGCTGTAGAAGGAAGGGCATCAATGAGAGGTGTGGAAGAAATGGTGGAGGGCATGAGGAATGTTTGTTCAAAGTACTCTTTGCCTTCCTATGCCTAATATGGTGCACAGAGTATAAATGTCTACATTGATAAAAAGGTACATAATACAGTATCCAAAACTGAATCTGAACAATGTCAACTTAAAATGTATGTCATGGTGGGTTCTATTTTAAGGTCACTAGTATATATAATCTAGCGTGGAGATAAAAAGTATACTTCAAAAATATGTACCAAAAAAATCTTAATTTCAGCCTTCATTCTGAATTTCTTGGTTGCTAGGTTCCGATTAACATGCTTGGGAAAATATCTGTAAATATTTCAATTCAACAAAAAGAAATATCTTAAAAAGTTAATATTAAAAGTTAACAGTCCAAGTCTTAACAAAAAGAGTTTTAGCTATAGTTTTCTAAATTGGATTACATAACTTTTAAAGCCCTTTAAATTCTAAAGTTACAAGATTTTTAAAAATCAACATGCTGAAACTTAAGATACCTGCTAGAATTCTGGAAGATTCTATATTAAGGACGCTAAGTTTTAAATACCCTATATTTATTCTGAATACTTTTCATAATATCATATTAAAAACAAATGTCTTAGTTATTTTAAAAAATTATTTAATAATAAGCTCTGCTCAAGACATTGTGGTATGTGCCTTATCAACCAAACAAATGTGTCCGTAACAAATTCATCATACAGTTCATTTAGCTTGTTTAAATGAAAGTAAGATGCACTGTATTTGCACTACATAGTCTCTGGGGCCACATTTCAATTACTTTTCTAACACAGTATAATGGCATACAATTAGTTTGCAATCTTGCCAAGAAATTTAACATGTTTTGTATAAAGAAATTATGGAAGTTAGTAATTCCCAAAACTCTCAGCTGTCTACAATAACCTATGGAAATATATTTAACATTGAGTTTACTTGATTATAACCCTTCAACTGGCTTTCCTATGAAAATTATCAACTGCTGTAAATTTTTTTTTTTTTATAAAACTATGTAACTAATGCATATTCTCTATAAACTGTACTGGTAACATAACATAATCCTTGAATGCATTCCAAAGATGAATCTCAACAATTTGTACATGTAAAAATACATAATTACAACATGCAAACAGGGCACACTTTAAAATTTGAGATGCTATTGCTTATGATGCTAATAACATCATTTGATTAAATGAACCCAACTGTTTGAATGAATAAAAAGCTTCCCAATCTTTTTCAGGAACTTTACTGTTCAAAGTATGGGTTCAGACTGATAAACAAACTAATAATGTTTTTATGTTTAATATGATCAATCTGAATACAACAAAAATATTCACCATCTATGTGAGAATTATTCAGAATGACAAAAATACTTAAAATTTTCATATAATGACGTACACATCCATAGTTTTCCGAAGAGAAAGAAATGTTTAGTATACATTAGTATAACTGCATATGTAATTTATAACTAGAGATATGACCAAATTTTTTCAAAGTGGGCTACTATATTGATTTCTAATACAATTTCTAAGACTTTACTGGTAAAACATTTTCAAATGAAACCTTATCAATCATCCCAATATTATTTTGTATGACATACCCAATATAGTTATGGTTTATATTTTTGCTTTATCATTAAATATAATCATGAAGTTTCTTGAAATAAGAAACGTACCCACCTCACAAAATAATGTAAGCTTGTCATCTGGTAAAAGACCATTAGCTTCATCAAGCAAAAAATCCCTTCGAATGAATTTTTTAAAACCCCAGTCCTTCCCTTGTACAAATCGATATGCTCTTTGGCTTTCTGGTGGAAAACAGAATAGAAGTTTAAATAAAACAAGTATCTAAGAAGCATTTTTGTTAATTAAAACATAGTTAAATGAATATGCAAAATAAGACTTGGTTGATACATCCATCATAAAAAGTAGAGATATTTGTTTACATAAGTGTGTCATAAGAGTTACATCAGGTAGAAATAGACTCCTCAGCATTACTCAGATTTTGGCCATCAAAAGAGCTCACTTTCAGATTTCTGGATCTCTATGTAGAAAAAAAGCCAGATCAAATCTCACAGAGGGGAAAGATGCAGGCCCTATAATAATTACATAGGATCAAAATGCATGGGCAGAGCCACACTACTCATAATCTAGCATCAGAACCTGACTAGAAACATGCCTCCCATTCCCTTGTTCTCCCTTTAAAAATAAATGCTCTAAATCACCAGGACAGCCTTTACGGTTTCCTAAGAAAACATCCATTAACTGATGAAAAAGCTAAAAAAGGTCACTTATCACTTCCAAGTCCTTACATATAGCCACCACACCCCTAAAAGCTGCTTTCATAAAAATCTAAAAACCAGTTTTTAGTATAATTTCTAACAAATAAACATCTGAAGTAAATGTTTCAAATCCCCATTATAATGTATAACAACTGTATACGACAAAATAAACAAGATTCGCTAACATTAAGTATTCACTGTTACATAAAAATAATGAATTGGAGGTGGAAACCAGTAGTAAATGTAATTGAAACACTCCACAACATGGACTGAATGTGTGTATCCCATCAGAATTCTCATATTGGAACCATATATCCCACTTGTTTCTTGCTGATTTGCAGCAGTTCTTGGCAAACCATAAAAGGTAGTGATGAAACATGAAAGATAATGACTACCCCTAAGGTTGAAGTTGGAAGAGGAATAGAATCCAGAAAAGATATACAGGGGACTTCAAATAATTGTAATGTTTAATTTCTCAGGTTAGATGGTGGGTCGAGTATATTTATTGACTTACTCTTCATCTCTTCGTAAATTTTTGTACATGCTAGCATTCACTCAATGTTCTAGATCATGCTTCTCAACCGTTCGTCCCCAGAGCAATAGCATGAGCATCACCAGAGAATTTGTTTAGAAATGCAAAATCAGCCTGCAAGCTAGACCTCTCTGGACTCAGAAACTCTGGGGATAGGACCAGCAATCTGTGTTCTAAAAAGTCTACTATTGTTGTAGGAAAAAACTAAAGCACATTATTGATGCTATCTTAAAAATAAAAAAAATTATACTCAAGATCCAACTATTTTTTTAATTTTTAATTTTGCATGCTATTTCGTGGCATCTGTAGTATATGTCTGGGCCAAATTTCAAAATCTTTTAAATTATTTACTGTTTATATAATTCTACAGCTTAAATACTGGGATATCTATCTTCATCACTAAGTGTCCTCCATGAAAGTAGAATGTCTGATTTCTTTAACTTAAACATTCACCCTTTATAATTCAGTACATAAGGAAAGAAGGGATGAAGGGAGATCAGGAGGGAGGGAGGGAAGGAGGAAGAAGGAAGGAAGGAAGGAAAGAAGGAGGGCCGGCCATATATCCCAATGTGATGGTATTAAGAAGTCAGCGATTGAGATTAGAATGGGAATGTTGCTCTTATAAGAGACCGCACAAACTTCCCTAACCCCTTCCACCACATGAAGACATAGTGAGAAGCTGATAATCCATAACCCCAGAAAGGGCCTTCATCAGAATCTGACCATGGTGGCACCCTCATCTTGGACTTCCTAGCCACATGATCTGTGAGAAATTAATTTCTGCTGTTTATAAGTCATCTCATCAGTGGTACTGGGTTTGCCAAAAAGGTCGTTTGTTTTTTTCAGTAAGATGGCTTCTAATAGTGCTTAGTTGTCTTTAACATTATTCAAAACAATTTTGTTAGGTTGCATTGTGACAGCTGTCATATCGGTGTACATTTTTTAAAAAAACTTACCAAATTGGTGAATTTTTGTATAACCGTTTTAATACTGAAGATGGAAGAAAATAAATGACATTGTCAACATATCATGCTTTATTATTTCAAGAAAAGTAAAAATGCAACTGAAATGCAAAAAAAAAATGTGTGCAGTGTATGGAGATGGTGCTGTGACTGATCAAATGTGTCAAAAGTGGTTTGTGAAGTTTCATGCTAGAAATTTCTCACTGGACGATGCTCCACAGTTGGGTAGGCCAGTTGACGTTTATACTGAGAACAATCAATGTTATATCACAGGAGAGATAGCTGACATACTCAAAATATTCAAATCAATAAAGTTATTGGTGAAAATGAAAAATGTCTTTTATTTTATGGAAAAAAACTAAACAGACTTTTCAGCCAACCCAATACTTTTGTTATGGCAGCCTGGAGAGACTAAGGCATCTACTGTCTTAAATGCCAATGTCAAAATACATGTGAAACTATGTATTGCCTTGGCAATAAAAGATTATTTAAAAACGTGTATTTAGAGGAGGTTATTTCATAATACTGTTACTTGATTCTGTGATTCACTTGTATGAAACACCTAAACATGGCAGTTCATGATATACTGTCCTACTATGCAAATCTTCAATTATGAAGCTCCAGGCTACATGATTTCAATAGGTCACATATGGGAAGCTTGAAGTGATTTAACAAGTCTTAAGACTAAGAAAAACTGACTTCCTTTCAATCAGTGTTCAGGTCTATTATTCAAAAAATTCTACAGATAAAATAGCAAGACATTTAATATCCTTTCACAATAATCTTCAGATTTTAACTGGCAAAGTAGCAAGGGAGAAGAAGAGAAGTATTTCCTTGACACCTATTACATATGGCAGGCACGTACCAGGTACCTTGCCCTTAACAGCATCAATTTTTTCAAGTGATGAATGTCGTTTTAAAACATGAGGAAATTAAATATTCATATAAATTTAAATATTAAAGTAATTTTACATGTCTATGAAGACTAACAGTACAGAAACTATAGCTCTACATTGCCTTTTAAAATTAAGTAATAACCAAATTAAGTATTTACGGTTCAACAGATTTTAGTGGAAAAAAATCCTCAATTTTTGTAGGCAAAAGTGTAGAAGTCACAGCATGTAGTTACAGAGACTTCTTCATTAAGTTTGTAAATCACTTACCCATTGCTTTTGTTTCTTCCCTTTTAGCGTTCAGAAGGGAAAATTTGAATTTTGCTCGAACTTCACTTTTTGGGCAGCTGACTAAAAGCAAATATAAGGACAAGTAGTCTTTACTTTCATCATCTAATCCCTTTGGATTTACCCTCAGGCACCTAAAATAAAACAATAGGCTCATATGGAGAAATATAATACTTTAAACATTCAAAATAAGAGGCAATATTGAAATTATTTGTTAATATCCCATCACTATCCCCAGAGTTCTTTACAATTCTCTATACTATTAGAAGCGTCTTACAAATCTAATATAAAATAAGATAATATCTATTCGGGAAACAGTAACAACAAAACAAAGTAGCCAATGATAACATCAAAAACAAAACTCCAAGCAAAGAAAAATCTTACCATTTCATTTTGTCACTTGGGCTAGAAGAGAATGTTGAACTTTTTAATACTTCACCCATTTCTTCTCGACAAAAACTGAAGTTATTAATGGTCCACATGTAGGAAAATTTTACTACTTTAACCTAAGAGATTCAGAAAAACACTTTCATAATAAATTTTATGCTTTTAAACTGTCACATGTTAACCATTCTATGATCTAATTTTTTAACATTTCTAGTAACTATGCCAAGGTGCTTCACCATATTCTCAAAATACTATAAAATTTGTAAGTGACATACAGTAAGGTATTTCAACAACATGTACCTGTGTATAACACCAGCTTTCTGCGATCGGAGCAGCAGACATATCTCCAGGGAGAGGTGGGGTGGGTTCCCGAGACATTGCCACTGAATTGCCACTTCCAAGATTTATGCAATATCCTACAGAGCTGAGTATTTTACTACAAAAAAGGAAAAAGTTTCATTTAGTGATCAAAAAGTGTAACTGACTGAATTCTGGGGGAAAAAAATATTTAAACAGTCATAAAACAATTGCTTTCCCAAATTGGATTATATGATAACATGTGAGGATTTCATTATTTTTATAATTTTTAAGAAATAAAACCAGCCTCTGTAGCATAACACTAGAAATCAAACTTCGTACTTGTAAACAACATATTGTTTTATAAAGGGAGATTTACCAAAGTAACGTAAATCAAAACTTTATCTAGCTTAATAGTACAATCATAAATATAAAATCACACAAAAAATGGGAACAATATCTGATTCACCTTCCTTCATCTTTTCATTGCCCTATTTGCAAAAATCAAAATGACTGTAAAGTCAGAAGAGCCCTGAAAATTACAAACATTAGTCATTCATCTTGTAGACCCCAAAGTTTTGGCCAACTGAAACACAGATGGGACCTAACTGGTAATGCTGTATAAGAAGAATTATATGGATTTCCACAAAAGTCTAACTCTATTAGATTGTTGTCCCTATCAGATAATACATACTGTATCAGAAAATTTCCTCCAAGTTAGCTGTTCTCATACTACATTCATATGGATGCATAATTATTTCTTCATAACCTGGTAAGGACATTAGTAACTAGATGAAACTTGGAAAGTGTGTAAAAGAGGCAAAATGTAAGAGCTACGTAGTAGGGTACTTTGCAGGGGCACCGAGGGGAGAGCAGTTTCAATATTACATTGAAACACAGGGACTCAAGTCTGGAGAATCCTCTTTTCATTTCAGAATAATTAATGAGGAAAGAAAACCACATGACTCCTGTAAAGAAAACTACTAGGGGGGGAAAAGGATTTCAACTAAAATGGAAAAGAAAATACTTGCTCTATGGCTATACCCAATGAAACAACAGTGTGAAATGAGAAAACAAAGACTGAAGAAAGCCACCTGAAAGATACATAGAATCAAAAAGACCTATAAAAGCCCTGGCTGGTGTAGCTCAGTGAATTGAGCCGCAGCCTGTGAACCAAAGGGTCATCAGTTTGATTCCCAGTCAGGGCACATGCCTAAGTTGCAGATCAGGTCCCCATTAGGGGGCATGCGATGTGGCAGTGATTTCCACACGTGTGTAAACACGCAGTCCTGAGAATTTACACGTTTTGAGCACAGCTCCGTGTGATTCCTGTGTGAGCAAGTGTGGATCATGTCTGTGGGATGGGAATTCTCTAATAGGAATTTGGCAAAGGTGTATCTTAAAAAATTCTGGCTTGCTAATCCCTGAATATTACTTTAACCTGGTCCTGTCTGCCACCAGACGTGAATCAACATCCCAATGCCTTGCTATGAGTAATCCTACCTGTTCTGCTTAATCTCATGTATAATCAATCCTATGTAAATTGCTAATGCCCCTGATAAAAACCCTGGCTGAGCAAGCCAGGGGGCTTTTTCCTGGAAATGGGAGGAATCAGCCACGTGGCCCCGGTCTCTCTTTCCCCGCGTGTCTCGGTATGAAATTCACACACGCATTGGGTCACGGTCACCCACGGGTATCGGCAGGTCCGATCTACCCCGTGTCAATGCGAGAGGCAAACACACATTGATGTTTCATGTTTCTCTTCCTCTCTTTCTCCCTCCCTTCCCTTCTCTCTGGAAATAAATAAAATCTTTAAAAAATGAAAAAAGACCTATAAAAGGTATGAAAAGATTTTAAACTACAAATGAAGAAGCACATCAAAATCTGCACTATACTTGAAGTAGTGGCCTTGTGTAGATAAACCTTGTTCAACCCTGCCCTATCTCTTAATTGTTTCTCAAGCCTTTGTGCTTGTCCAAGGAGCCTATTAAGTTTTAATAGTTCCCAGTAGTTAAGTATATGTCAAGACTTGTCAGCATCCCAAATGGGAGGATGTCAGCACCTAGATACAAGGTAATTGGCAGCCAGGCTCTCAGGTAGCAGCTTTCAAAATTACACAAATATATACAGTCCTGTGGGACCACAAATGTAAGCCCCACAATCCATTAGAGTTAGGTGATCTGGAGGTACCCCTTGAGTGGCAGTTGCAAAAATAGGGTCTCCAGAATAAAGCTCTTGTAGATACCAGAAAGCTGGGGCAAGGCAGAGGGAGAGCACCAAGATGGTGTCCAGAACCTACAATCCTTGAGAGCAGCCATGTAAGACACTAGACGTGGGCCAAACCTGAAGCCTGCCCCTCAGACCAAAGGTCCAGGACAAGCTAAAAGATCTCTTTCAGAGACTGGAAAGTGTGCCTCAGTCTGCTATCTGTGCAATGTGCTGGGATTGGAAACATGCCAAAACTGTCTCTCCAATTGCCACAATCCCATGGGACCTAGGAATACAAGCCCCCGCCCCCTTGGCCACCAGAGCCCAATGATCAAGGGCATCCCCTGAACAGTTGGCACCAAAACCATGGCACCAGACATATGTGTGTCAAACTCCCCTCCAGGGGACACTAGACTAAAAGAGGTAGTTGTTTCATCTAGTGCATAAAACTTGACACAGAAAATAAGCAAAATGAAGAAACAATAAGTTCCAAATGAAATAACAAGATAAAACCTCACAAAAAAAACCCCTTGATAAAACAGAAATAACTAATTTACCTGATAAAGAGTTTGAAGTAATGGCTATAAAAAAGCTCACTGAACTAGGGTAAAGAAAGGAAGAATGCAATGAGAACTTCAACAAAGAGATAAAAACATAAAAAGTACTAAATAGATGTAACAGAGATGAAGAATATAGTAAGTAAACTGAAAAATACACCCAAGCAGTACAAAAGCAGACTATATGAAGGAAAGAAAGGATCAGTCTGCTGGAAGGCAGCAGAAGTCACCTAATCATATTAGCAAATAGAAGTAAATATTTTGAAACATAAAGATAGCTAAAAGGACTTATGCTATAACATCAAACCAACTAACACTCACTTGACAGGGCTCCCAAATGAAGAAGAGGAAAAAATGATAAAATTCTTATATGAGGAAATAATGCCTAATACTTCCATAACATGTTAGGAAACAGACAACCAGATCCAGAGAGCCTAGAGAGAGTTCCAAGTAAGATGAACCTAAAGGGACCCACACCAAGACACATTATAATTAAAATGCAAAAACTAAAGACAAGGAAAGAATCTTATAAGCAGAAAGAGAAATACAACTTGTAACACACAAGGGAACCCTTATAAGACTATCAGCAGATTTTTTTATTAGAAACTTTTTGGTCAGGAAGTAATGGCACAATATATTCAAAGTGGTAAAAGGAAAAAATTCCAACCAAGAATGCTCTACCCAGCAAAGCTATTCAGAATTGAATGACAGTTTTCCAGACACACATAAGCTGAAGAATGTCATCATGCCTAAATCAGCCTGACAAGAAATGTTAAAAGAAGTTCTTTAAACTGAAAAGAAAGGGCATCAATTAGTAACAAGATACATGAAACAATATATCTCACTGAAAGGTACATAGTAATGGTAGTAGATTAATCACTGACAAATTCAGTACAAAAGTTAAAAGACAAAAATAGTAGACTATAATTGCAGTAATTATGGAAATATACAAGTTAAAAGATGTAAAATGTGACAAAAAACAAAAACAGGTCAATTTAAAGTACTGAGTTTTAAAATGCAACCAGACGTAAGTTGTAAACAACTAAAATAGACAAATACAAGGTGTTACATGTAAGCCTCATGATAACCACAGAGCAAAGCCCTATAGTACTATAAATACGTGGAAGATAAAGGAATAAGCATACCACTAAAGAAAAATAACCAAACAATAAAAAGAGTAAGAAAAGAAACAGAGAGGAACTATAGAAATAGACAAAAAAACAAAACAAAACAAAACCCCACAATAAACAAAATGGCATAAGTACATACCTATCAACAATTAAATATAAATAAACTAAATTCTCCAACGAAAAGACACAGAGAGGCTAAGTGTATAAAGTAAAAAGAGCCATCTATACACTGCCTACAAGACTCACGTCAGAGGCAAAGACACACACAGACTGAAAGGGAAGGTATAGAAAAAGATATTCCATGCAAATGAAAACCAAAAGGAAGCTGGGGTAGCTGTACTTATATCAGACAAAACTGACTTTAAAACAAAGACTGTAATAAGAAACAAAGAAGAGAATTAGAAAATAATAAATGGCTCAATAAAAAGTACATATAACATTCATAAATATCTAAGCATCCAAATAGGACCTAATTATATAAAGCAAATATTGCCAGATCTAAAGGGAGAAAGAGACAGCAATACAATAATAGTAGGGGATTTAATACTCCTTTTTCATTAACAGATAGATCATCCAGACAGATAAAGAACACCAGCCTTAACTGACACCTTGGACCAGATGAACCTAACAGATACATAAACAACATTCCATCTTCAAATGCATATGGAATATTTTCCTGGATAGATCATGTTAGGGCAAAAAGACAAATCTTAATAAATTTAAAAGGAATGAAGTCATAACAAGCATCATTTCCAACCAAAATGGTATTAAACTAGAAATCAATTACATGAATAAAACTGGAAAACACATAAATATGTAGAGATTAAATAATTTCCTACTGAACAACAAATGAGTCAAAAAAGAAGGCAAAAGAGAAATAAACAATACCTTGATACAAACGATAATGGAAATATAACATAAAAAATTATGGGATGCAGCAAAACCAGTCCCCAGTGGGAAGTTCATGGTGATAAATGCCTACAACCAAGAAACAAGGAAAGTCTCAAATAAAAAAAACCTGACCTAAACTTTACACCTCAAGGAACTAGAAAAAGGACAAATGAAGCCCAAAGTTGGTAGGAGAAAAGAAAAAACAATATAAGAGCAGAAATAAATAATAGGGATGAAAAAGACAACAGAAAAGCTCAATGAAAGTAAGGGCTGGTTCTTTGAAAAGATAAATGTAATTGGCAAACCTTTAGCTAAACTCACTAGCAAAAAAGAGAGGACTCAAAATCAGAAATGACAGAGGAAATATAGTAACTGATACCACAAAATACAAAAGGATCACAAGAGACTTCTATGCCAACAAATCAGAAAACCTGGAAGAAAAGGTTAAGTCCCTACATATATTCAACCTACCAAGACTGAATCATGAAAATATAAAAAATCATAACAGACTAGTAGTAAAATTAGACAAGTAATCAAAAATCTCCCAGAAAACCAAATTGTGGGACCAGACAGCCTTACAGGTGAATAAATACTCATAGAAGAATTAACAGGAAATCTATGCAAACTCTTTCAAAAAAACAAGAAAACAACGCTTCTAAACTCATCTTATGAAGCCATAATTACCCTTATTCCAACATCAGACAAGGGCCCCAGAGAGAGAGAGAGAGAGCACACGCAGGAGAGCACAAACGAGCTAGCTATTATAGGTCATTATCCCTGGTGAATACAGATGCAAAAATCCTCAGCAAACATTAGTAAGTCAAATTCAACAGAACATTAAACGGACCATACACCATGGTCTAGAGATTTATTCCAGGGATGCAAAGCTGGTTCAACAGCAGCAAAGCAGTCAATGAGCTACACCAAATTAACAAGAGGAAGGATAAAAATCACATAATCACCTCAATAGATGCAGAAAACCATTTGACAAAATTCAATATTCATTCATGATAAAAACCCTCAATAAAGTAGGTATATAGAGGGAATGTACCACCATATAATAAAGGTCATATATTATAAGCCCATAGCCAACATCACACTCAGTGGTGAAAAGCTGAAAGGAAATATTTCAAATGGAAAAATTTTTAAATTAATCTTTTATGGGGGGAATCCAAGATGGTGACAGAGTGGGTGGAAGCTGCATCCCCTCCTCCCATGTCCAAACTGGAATTACAACTAAACTATAAAACAATCAACCTGAATAACCAATGGAAAACTAAGCAGAAGTCTTATAACAAAGGATTTACAGAAGCCACATAGAGAATGGTAGGGAGGGCAGAGGTGAGAAAACGGCTGGCCCTGTTCCCACATGCAGCAGATTAGAACCAGAGGGATATCTCAGCTGCAAAGGTCCCCTCTGAAAAGCATGGGGCCTCAACCCCACATTGTGGGCTCCCCAGCCCAGAGAACCAGAGGTGGAAAGAGGAGCCCATATAACATCTGGCTGTGAAAATAAGTGGGGATTCTCTCTGCCAGGGTGAGATGGACAGTCTTGTAAAATCCATGAGATCTCTTAAAGAGCCAGGGCAAAAAAGTTCCTTCTAAGCCATTTACTCTGGACTTTGGCAAAGAAAGAGCAAATTGAAGTGGACAGGAGTGGTGCAAAAATAAGCTGAATTGTGCAGCTCTGAAAAGAAAGCTGAAGAGAGAGCTACTGGGGTCCCTGTCCTGAGTCCCTTTACCACACTATGCCCCGATGCCATCTTTCCAGGGTTAAGTAATACCATCCACACTGCATCAGCCTGGAAGAATGCACTAGCCCAACCCTGCTGACTCCCTGTCCCCCAGCGCTGCCAGGCCACACTGTGGAGAATCAGCTGACTGAACCCTTCAGTATAGACTTTCTCGGTGGGCTCTTACGGATGAACTAGGGGGTTGTCAGAGACAGAGTCTGTGGTTCTGAGGCAGGGGCCATTTTCCCTCCCCCTGCAGCACACTTGAGCAGCAGTGACCCATGTCTTGCATACCTGAGTGGCTCTGCACTCCCACGTGACACTACACCCCCACAACAGATTCACTAACCCCATATATGGAGATCCATTAGTTCTGTCCTCGTGACTCCTGGTAGCTCCACTTTGCTGAGCTTGAACTCTGCAATACTGACAGCTGGCTGTGGCCAGCCTGGGCCCGCAGTGCACATTCTTTTGGAAGTCTCTAGAGGAGGTCAGGGCAGACTCTGGGGGAGACTTGAGTTGTATGGCTCTAGGGTAGAGGCCATTTTTCACTTGCAATCCCTACTGGTGCCACTGTTCCTGTGCACATACCCCCTTTCACACAGACAAATCTTGGTCTGTTTGAGCCTAATGGACTCTGCTGGCCTTACCCTAATGACTCTGAGACCCCACTTGAACACAATAGTCCACAGGCACCTGGCAGGTGGCAGACAACCTTGGTGTACAGAGATTGTTCCTGAGTAGCCTCAGACCCAGCTGGCTAAAACAAGTATGAGACACAGTGAAAACGTAACATATGTGTGAATGGAGTTGCAAGAAGAAAAGCTAAATAACTGAAAATTTTCCAAAACTGGTCAACAAAACAATAATTGTAACATTTTATGAGGCTTAAATATATCTACAGTTAACATGCGTAACAATAATGTAACAAGTGTTCTAAAGTTCTAGCATTCTTGGGGAAATGCCAACTATAAGTATTGGTATTAGCTATAATAAGTAAATGAAGCATATAAACACTAGGGTAACCACTAAAAGAAAAGTGAGATAGCACAACTAAAAACAGACAAAAAAAAGGAGGGAAAAATATAGAAAACAAATGCATAGTAAGATGGTAAAAGTATAAATATATAGTAATTACATTTATATGTAAATAGGTAAAGATATAAATATATAACAATTGTATTTATATGTAAATAGGCTGCATATTCTAATTATCAGACTCATTAAATAAACAGATAATCGAAGGCATAACTAATTGCAATGTCAGATCTTGTAATAGTAAAAAGACAGTAGTGAGAAAAGGGGTAAAAATCTGATTCCAGTCTTCAGTTAATTGACATTAATAGTATTATACCAATGTTATTTCTTGGTTTTAGTAAGTTTTAATATTGTTATTTTATTTAATATAAAATTAAAAGGTTTTTACATTTAATTAGTGTTTAATATGGTATTAACATTATAGGAAGCTGTGTGAGGAAAAAAACAACTCTTTGCTGTGTAGGAAGACTTAAATATATAAGGGTATAGGAAAGGTTTAAGTTTTAAAAGAATGGAAAAATACATACCTTACAAATCCTATCCCAAAACAAAGCAGGTATAACTATACTAGGCAGACAAAACAGACTTTAAAACAAGAAGCATTAGAAAAAGTAAAAAGGAAAAAAATGAGAAAAAGTTCAATTGTGAAAACATAATTCTAACTGTGTCTGTACATAATAGGATCAACTTTAATTCACTTCTCTCAATAATTAAAAGAACAATCTTAATGTACATGTCTCTCTGTATATATACGTGTGGGAGAAAACATGGCACCCAACAGAAAAAAAAAAAAAAAAAGCAAATTCTTCCCAACTGCACAGAAATCATTTACCAAAACTGACCATACTGCTACATGGTATAGAAAACCTTGCAAACAAATTTCAGAATATTGAAATCGCAGTGGAATTAAATTAACATCAGTAAGCAAAAGATAAATAGAAAATACCTATATCTCCAGAAATTAAGTAACTTACTAAATAATCTATGGGTGAAAAAAGAAATCACATGGAAATCAAAAAATATTTTAAACTAAATAATATTAAAGATAAGAAATTTCCAAACTTGCAAGACAAAACTCTATCGATGTGTAGGAAATCTGTAACCTTTTGTGCACACACCAGTAAAAGAAAGCAGAGTATCACAAACTTAGGCTTCCAATCTAAAAAGCTGGGAAAAAAAGAGTCTAACACAATGCAAATATTAATAGAAGAAATAATCAAGATATGAGCAGAAAACAGTAAGAAAACATGTACAAAGAGAAAATACAAAGTTAAAAATACAATAAAAGTACAAAGCCAAAGTTAAAAAATACAATAAAATTGACAGATTTTTGCCAGATTAATCAAATAAAAAGAGAAGGGACACAATTTATAATACCAAAAATGATTCCCTAAAAGATAATGAGGTTTTAAAACAACTTAACTGATAATTTAAATGAAATGAGAAAAATAATGTGCAAAACATAACAGCAAAAATGATACACAACATGAAAGATAAAATCAGTCTAATTTTGATTAAAATTTAATTGGTTATTAACCCTCATGCCCAAAGAAAACACAGATAGCTTCACTGCACTAGCTCTTCCACAGAATGGGAAATAAAATCAAACAACACATCCTGTTTGATGAAACCAGTGAAGCTTTTATACCAAAACTTGGCAAGCACATTATAAGAAAGGAAAATATAGAAAAGTCTCTGTCATAAACACGGGAGTGAAAATCCTACACAAAGTAATACTAAGTCAAACTTGTCATTGCATAAAAAAGTATAATAAAGCATAATATTTTATCACCAATGAGGTTTTTTATTCCAGTAATGCAAAGGTGATTAACATCAGAATCTATTAATATAATTTATCATTATTAACCAAAAATTGGGAAAATGATCACCTTAATGAATGCAGAAAAAGCATTTGATAAAATTCAACCCATTCGGGATAAAAATCTCTTTACAAACTCAGAATAGAAGGAATTTTTTTTTTCAATTTTACAAAAGGTGTAAGAGTTACCAGTGAGACGAAGAAGGACCACTACCAGCACTTTAATTCAACATTGTACTGAAAGTCCTAGCCAGTACATTAAGGCAAGAAAAACAAATGGCATAAGAACTGCAATAGAAAAAAGAAATGATCACCACTCACAGATAACATGATTGCATACAAACTAATAGAATTAACAAGTAATTTTGTCCAGATTGCTTTATATAAGGTTAACATACAAAAATTCATTGTATTTCTATATGCTAACAAAAAACAATCAGAAAATAGGACTTCCGGCCAAGATGGAGGCGTAGGTAGACACCCTGTGCCTCCTCGCACAACCAAAAGAGGAAAAACAACAATTTAAAAAACAAAAACAGCCAGATCTGACAGAAAACTGAACTGAGTGGAAGTCTGACAACCAAGGAGTTAAAGAAGACACGTTCATCCAGACTGGTAAGCGGGGCGGAGCCGGGTGGAAAGCACTCGGCAAGATGCGGTTTGTGGAGCGGTACCAGCAACGCTCCAGCTGCCTGGAGAGGCCCATGGCGGTGCGCCTGGCCAAGATGCAGCGGGCGCACTCAGCGAAACCGGGGCTGAGACTGGTGGACTGGGCGGTCCCTCATTCTCCCGCAGTTAGACTTCAGGAAAAGCCGGGGAGCGGAACAGACCGAGCGGCCCACCAGCGCAGGGAAATAAAGCCCCAAACCACCGACTGAATACACCTGTGGGGGTTGAGGCGGCAGTGGGAGGAACTCCCGGCCTCACAGGAGAGTTCGTTGGGGAGACCCACAGGGACTAGGAACTGTGCAGGCCCATCCACTCACCCTGGAGCCAGTGGGGGAGGACCAAACTTGCTTGTGGGTAGCTGAAGAAGTGCGGAGAACAGAGCAAGCGCCATTGTTCTCTCAGGCCCCGTCCCCACAGACAGTGTCACAACACAACTACGTGGGTTACCCTGCCTTGGTGAATACCTAAGGCTCTGCCCCTTAAAGTAACATGCACACCGAGGAAAAAAATGGCCCAAATGAAAGAATACATCAAAGCTCCAGAAAAAATACAACTAAGTGACGAAGAGATAGCCAACCTATCAGATGCACAGTTCAAAGCACTGGTAATCAGGATGCTCACAGGATTCGAAGAAAGATTGTCACAATTGTCACAATTACTTGAACAAATGAGAAGGGATGAGAAGGAAACTGGGACTCAAATCAATGGAGTGGACCAGCAGAAAGGAAAAAACATCCAACCAGAAAAGAATGAAGAAACAAGAATTCAAAAAACTGAGGAGAGGCTTAGGAACCTCCAGGACATCTTTAAACGTCCCAACATCCAACTCATAGGGGTGCCAGAAGGAGAAGAGAAAGACCAAGGGATTGAAAACTTATTTGAACAAATAATGAAGGAGAACTTCCCCAAGCTGGTGAAGGAAATAGATTTTCAGGAAGTCCAGGAAGCTCAGAGAGTCCCAAAAAAGTTGGATCCAAAGAGAAACACACCAAGACACATCATAATGACATTACCCAAGATTAAAAATAAGGAGAGAATCTTAGAAGCAGCAAGAGAAAAGGAGACAGTTACCTACAAAGGAATTCCCATAAGACTATCAGCTGCTTTCTCAAAAGAGACTTTGCAGGCAAGAAGGGGCTGGGGAGAAGTATTCCAAGTCATGAAAGGCAAGGACGTATGTCCAAGAATACTCTATCCAGCAAAGCTATCATTTAGAATGGAAAGGCAGATAAAGTGCTTCTCACATAAGGTCAAGTTCAAGGAATTTATCATCACCCAGTCTTTATTATATGAAATGTTAGAGGGATTTATATAAGTCATGGAGGGATATCAACAGGGGAGTGGTAGGGGGAGAGAGGGGGAAAAGGTGCAGAGAATAAGTAGCATAAATGGTAGGTAGAAAACAGACAGGGGGAGGTTAAGAATAGTATAGGAAGTGTAGAAGCCAAAGAACTTACGTGTATGACCTATGGACAAAAACTAAAGGGCAGGGAATGGGGGGTGTGGGGTGGAGGGGAAGAAAGGGGGGGAAATGGGACAACTGTAATAGCATAA